>JTDE01003560.1:0-22609 GCA_014338405.1 Paragonimus skrjabini miyazakii
ATACGCATCAGCATCAACCATTCAGGACAGGCTCGACAGTCACAGCCCAAGACATTCGGTACATTCATATAGCGATAACACTGCACAGACAAAACAATTACACATACACGGAACCAGATCAGGTAAAAAGAAGATATAAACCCGAATCAAAACACAAAACTGACACCACACACAACGAACGCATCACAACGAACGTATCTGCCTTTCGTCTGGCTGCTCCAATTTGGCCAATCTGACATGGTTGAACCTGCAACCGAAGTCGCAGTCGGGATAGCCCGTCGGACCAAAACAACACACACGCCTGACCACCACGTCAAGGTAGCAGAAAAGGTCAGGAGTAAAGATACAACAGACACCCGCGACCAGATTGGAAACCTGCCTGTTTCTTTCATATTCGGGTCTCAGTAGCTCAGAAGTCAACGCAGTGTAAGACCCTTAAGCATCTTGAATGTGATAAAGATAAAGTTGATACCTCTGTGGTTGTCACATGCTATTCTGGCATACTTTTTAGAAGAGTGATTGATTGTTGATAAACAGCTGTCACGAGGTACAACCATTCTTCAGTCTCCTGTATGGAACGAAGGAGTATGAACAGTTTGGAATTCAGTCCCTCAAGTACGACCTTTGGAAAGAACTGGTAAAAGAAGATTTAGACCAGAAGCTCTATTAGGTTTCAGCAATTTAAACTCTGAAGCCACTTCGGTTTTTGATAGGGGGTCGTAAGGAATAACACAACTAAGCACACTACCTCTGTCGTTTACAGCTGAATGAGGAGGTACATGCCAAGTGAATTGTTCTTCAAAGTGTTCCGCCCATTTGCTACGCCGCCAAGGTAAGCCGTAAATACGTGAGCCCTCTTTTTCACATGTAGTCCCACTGATAGGTTGGAAACAATCAGTGGGACCATCTTCAGTTTGCTGGGTCATGCACTCCTCACGGTCATTACGCAAACACCTGTTGGTGCAAAAGTCGCATATAATCAAAAGGTGAATAACGCATTTATGATACATAAATAGTAGTGCACCGAATACAAGTGAATAATTAAAACTGTATGCTAAAATGTTAAGACTTATCAAAATCCGGATAGCGCAGTAGGAATGGTTTTGACAATTAAGATTCAACAACTGTGACAGTGGGGTTTGCGGGGTATGACGGACGAGTGGGTTGATGTGAGATTGGTCTTGGACTTGTAGTTTGTTGGATTAAGTTGTACAAGTCTTGGAGTCAAATATGCTCACCGTAGGACTGCGTGCTGTTTAGCTTATGAGGGCGTTAAGGCAGGATGTGTCGTTCAGCATGCTGTGCAGCAGGGAATAGTCATTCCTCTTGATGCGTCGCGTAGAGGTATGTAACGAAGCCTGACTAGTTGTTGCGGCAGTGTTTGTAGCCAAGAACCATGTCAAACCATGAAACAGGTAATGCGTTTGTGGCACCAACACTAACGTTGCTAATAAAATTAGGACCGCTGATCATGTCGGGCATTCCTTGCCAGACGCTTCGTCGAGCGGTCCCTGACAAACGTTGTGACGGGCGTTCCGAGTCACCGTTGTACTTAACCGTCCCTGTCAGGCGTTGTGCTTTGCGTTGATTAAATAAACATAGCTGTTTTCACAGTTCATAATAGCCTTGGGAATGTAGGTGAACGGGAATGAAGATCGGAACACGTCACCTATTGGATATGACGTTAGGGAGGCAATTGGCCTGATCACACACATGACAAGTTTAACAGGATAACTAAGGTATGTGTATGGACGCACACATTGGAGGTGTGGTATTGAGTTTATCATGATGTTCCAGTTGACCGAACAGTGACCTGTCATTTTCGAATCAGGTCATTAGAACCCTACACATTTCGTAAATTTGCGTTTCAATTCAATGTCGTCGTTGTATTCGAATTTAGGGGGAGGTAGAGAAGGATTCGTACGATACATCGAAGCAGTATAGATACAATTCTGAATTATCGGTGATGTTTCATTTGAACAGACTTCCAAACAGTTGATCTTCACTGTTGCTAAGCTTTCTACACAGCACTTGCCAGAATCAACCCAATGGTGAGGCCTAGGCATCTTGACCGTCAGAGCTGTTTAATAAGCATCATATACAGCATGACTATTAACTTCCCAACAGATCATGTTATACTTACGAACAGATGGTCTCTTAACGTATGATGAAATTAAGTGAACAAGAGCAACAGCATGGTTTGATTCAAAATGGTTCCCAAAAAATATGCAACAGTATTTAACAGGGACAAACCATCAGTATCTGACGATAAGATGAACGTTTCGCGCACACGAGTGCGTTGCACAGAGTGGTCTCCTTGGGGTGTACTGTCGTTTTCTGAATTGAAATGAGGAATCTGATAAGCATGGACCATGTGATGTGTGCTATTGTAACAGGTGACCCCCTGAGACCGGATATACCATCTGGTGGCTTTTCTACCGGAGCAAAACGATCAATCTATGCGTCCCTATCACCACAAAACGCAGTGACGTCTGAATGTTGGCCTGTTTCAGAAGATCAAAAGTATTACTAATGAAATCACTTTTGACACCATCTGACTTACTTTCTATCAGGTGGTATTCAGATACGACAAATAAACAGCGTCCTTACAAGCCGTGTTGACAGACTTTGACCGAAGTGCGAAGTCCGAGGGCGCATAACTGAGCTTATACTGAGAGTAAATTAAGGAATCTGTTCTGTTTCGAAGTTCATTGATATTCCCACCTCCACTTTGACTATTAGATTCACTTTGGTCGTCACCAAAGAATCTAGAAAAGAACTATTCGTCCGCAGCACTGTCAAACAGCGAATTAAAATGAGTGGCAGCATTACCGTAGTGAATATGCACCTCAGTGACATAGCAGACGCAAGGCTCGAGAGAGTGATCGCCAGGTCGGACCTTAAAGTTACTAGTGCTTACCAGTTTTATCGGCTTGAATAAATAAAAGCTGGAGGCGCCTGAAAGGAAAAAAATACTAATGAGTGAACCGATTCGTCAAAACAACGATAACTTCGGGTAGTTTCCGGTCGTTTATACCACGGAAATGAAGTCGCCAGACAGCCCCCACCCTAGCTTTTGGCTCAACAGCTTGGTCTGCGAGGTAACAGAATATAGAGTTTTGTTGAGAACTTCAGAAGAGTTTACTGACTTAAAAGTCTGATCCACATGACAGTGAAGGGCTGACCAAGTCTTGGGGTGCAGTGAATCGAACACTGATGTGTGCTTTCTGTTACCGCTGCATGTAGTGTAGGGCTCACAACAAGCTCCTGAAGAGTTCCCTAAGGTCTTTGAAGATGCTGAGTAATATGTTAGCAGTCACGGTCAGCTGCGTGTGGGTCGGAAGTTAGTGTTTCAACTTTAAAAATGGTTCCGCTGCATCCTCACTGGACTGTGTCTCATCATTAAACACTTACATATTCAATAATGCGACAAGTAACCCAGTAAGCGTAAACATTTTTCGTTTGATTGTTCCCTACCGACGTGTTCCACATGGTTATAGTTGGAAGGAGCGAGGCCCTAATCGGTACAGCCCTCCGGATCAAGGTAGCACACAAACTTGATCGCTACTTTAAGGTTACAGATGTCAGTTAGTGTACTAAAAGAGATATTACGACGTTCATGCTAACAGAATGTCCAGTTGAACAAGCGATATTTCTGCGTGTCGCAGGCTAGTTAGTAAAAGCAATGGTTGTTTGACAGTGCAAATCTGCCCAAGCCGACATTGCAGAAGGACTATAATTCTGAGCTCCCGAAACACGATTGGGTGAGCGCATCCGTTGTACATCGTTTCCTTACGACGACACTGAAAGCGAAGTCCGGTAAAGGCAATGCGAGCTCGCGCCACAAATTAAGAATTCAGAAGTAGAATTGCGGTTCTACTGATCAGCGCATCTTGACGTGATCCGCAATTTCCCTAATCATAATTGGTTGGCCACAGCAAGGGATTTTTCCTGATCGTTGCAAATGCCCCAGATGCACGTGTTCAACTCTCCTGATCTCAAGCAGTGCGCTGTCACTCGTATCCACACTGAAAGTTGGCGTCTGTCAGAGGGTATAAATCTATCCCGTGTCAAGTGATGAGTGATGGGTACTGAGACGTTTTGTACCTCTGTTTATACTCATCGAAATTGTCCATGTGACTTGGTGATGGATTATCGAATACATTTTTGCCATGCCTTTTCCTCGAAAACGTGAATGTCAGGTGAAATCAAATTCCTAAGTATATTGTGCCAATGTACGTAACAGGCTTGATCCATATATGACCATTATATGCTCAGAAAAAAAAACAAGAAAATGTACATTTCCAGTTTAGGAAGTATAGATAACATTTTAGTGTCTTGACGTGACCTTTCCATAGCTCGATAATTTAGGACTACTCAAGGGATTCCGCTAGTATTGTCCTACACCACCACAAAGGTCCAACCTAGGCATACGGTTCTAGTAGAATGGAACAAAAATAGCAACGGAATCGTAGTGCTGTTTTAAGCCTGTCACTGACAGACTTTCTAACCGAGTTTATTCAGCAAATACAAATGAACCATAACAACCGAAACACCCCAGGATGATTATGTGTGGAGATGCGCCCCAAATGTAGCATACACTCTCAGTTTGCTGGACTGTTGTACAGTGAGTGACTGATGACTCGACTCAAGTAGGACGAATGTCAGTGTAGATCTTCGTACAGTGTAAAGAATCCAGTGTGGCACTCCAGTTTCCATTCTCTGCCCCGTCGCATTAGTACAGTCCGCCGAGTTTGGGTTACTTTGTGGAGATGAAGCAATAACAAAAAAAACGCTGTGGGTTCTATTCAGTTAATAGAAAATCCCCGTAGAAGTAATGGAAACCAATTGTGTTTTCGGCGAACAGAACTGTTTCTGATAAATTCTCATCCCAGCCTGGTACACATATGTAACAAATTAAGTTATGATGAAGGAATTTATTAATCAAGAGTGAAACGAGGGCAGGGTGACTGAATAAAACACGAACACGAATTCGTTGTAGCTATGCTCATAAAGGAGATAAGTTTTAGAAAGTCAGTGTTAATTAGGGTGGTTTGGAGGCAATGGGTCAAACTGTCGAGTGGGTTGGGTGAGTTGCCTGACTCACTGATTATACATTGTGGTTAATGTCTAGTGTAAAGTCGAAAAACAGCTTTATACACAATGCTGAGTTTGTTGAGACCTGTTGCACTATGTTTGCGATTGCTGAACTATGATTGATTGGTGTTGAAAGTTAGCCCTACGTTTTATTATCTCCCCTAAATAAACTGCAGTAATCGTCCTTATTCCTATATTAGTTACCGCGACCGTCTCCCTAACTCCTATTCAGTCTGAGATCTATAAGTTTCCAAATGCCAAAATTAGACATTTTCCTTCTATAATTTTTATTGAGTAACTTATAATTCTTGTCATTTCTCCATACGCGAACAGTGGTTTTGCTCCAAACTAACCGATGACTAGTTGTTTGAGTCACCCCAATTCCGTTTTATCGTCTCTCATTACTGAGCGGTGTCTAGTGGTCGAATTTGTTGTACGGGCACATCTTTTGTTCAGTTTCTGAGGAGTTTTCACATTCGAGGTGAGATTCAATTTTCTTGTATATCAATTCAATAAGTACTGAAAGGAATCCAGTTTTCACGAGTGTCTTCTCATTAGCCATTTGGAAGATAGTTTATTTTTTCTGCCCTTGGATATCCAGAAAGGTATTTACTGAATCGCCAGTCCATGCATAACTCGCTGCGAACTTGAATCATTGGCGGACGATTCAATACATAGCATACACAAACTCAGCACTACCAAATTTTCCTGGTAGTCATTATCGGTACGATTTAAAAATATATTCAGAAGCAAAACAAGTCAACCTGTCTACTCAAGCGGATGACACGCGATGAAGGTGACTGCATAATTACCAAGGTGGTTCATTGTCAGCAGCAGGCCTCCTTGTGGATCTGTCTTAGGACTATCATTTCTCCTTTGGTTTCTTCTTGACACACTCAGCAGCGTCAAATCATCGACGCTGCCGTAAGCCAACAACTGTGGCCGGAAGATGTGGGAACTTTGCAGAACAAACTGGGCCGTCTAAATCAGTGGTCTGCAGAAAACGACTCGTCAATCAATGTCAACGAGCACAAGGTCATGTACATATATCATCAGAATTGTGTCAACTATCTCAGTAACACTGAACCATCAGAATTACTACGTGAACGCGATCCATAGACCCTACCGGTTGATAATCCAGGTACTCTACAAAGCGTGTGGTAATGGTTAATAAAACACAAATGACACTGCATCCCTCAGGAAGGATCTGTGAACCTCTTGACCTCCAAGTCCATTCCAGTGTGTTCGACTCCACAATCCGTTCACAGGTGCAAGTCAACGCACTGCCTGTTGTAATTATAGGAAGAGAGATCTGACACCTGTTGACACTGTTCGCATACGGAAGGCCTATTAGGCTCAAGACAGTCTTCTATCCAGAAAAACTGGTGGAATTAAGTCAGTTCCCAGTGCGCTACGAACACCCTGAGGAAAACATATTTTGTGCCCGCCAAATACTCAAAAACTCATGGAGGTCAATAGGGACGGAAAAGCGTAAACGAAAATCTTTCTGTCTGGCGATGGTACCGATTGTTCCTAGGGTGCGTTGAAAACGAACAACCTGTGTTTACCTGTTAGTACAGTAGTCCTCCTACAATGAACACCCATAAAGAATAACAAACATAGGCTTACTAGGCGATTATATTCCAATAGGAAGGAGCCTAATGAACTGGATACAGAATTTTGTGAACCTCTTCAGATTAGTATTGATGACTGCAGCCATAGCTTTCAAATTCATGATTACATTGCGAATTTGAAACAATCACTGTGTTTATAGAAAAGAGAAAACAAGATGGCTTTTATCCAGGTAAAATGTCAGAAATAATTCCTAAGTCCATGTAACATTTAGTGAAAATTTACTTTATTCTAAAAGCAAAACTGGTTGGCTGCTATTTAATTGACGTTGATTTAAAAAAATATCCCGTTACACATAATGAAATGCGGTCGCTGTTACGCGCATTTCCGCCCTGTCGCGAAAAAGAGAATAAGTGGAACTTGTTTTTTACCCTCGGCGCTTCAGAGACACACACACACAGTCTCGTCGCCTTATGAGATTTTTCTGTCTTCCTCTGATTAATATTCATGTTTAACCTATCAATAACTGTCTTTCTTTCTCTGTGCAAAGTTATCATTTTCCCATCTCCGCAGCATGCTAGGAGTACTCGACGTGAGAGACGATTGATAGACGTCGTAGTATATGATCCGGCAACCTTAACATATGCTTCCACGAAGGATGAACGAACAAGCACATTTGACCATCACCGCCAAATCTTCAATTCACAACTTGATCGTTGATACCATCTGACGCATGCGGTTCAATGTACACATCAACCATCGGTTATATGAAGGAAGTTGATGTTCCCTAGCCATACGGTAACGCCGCTCTTGCAGCTGCATTATGTACGCGTCTCTTAAGCGGAATAAAGACGACCTTGCCGTAAGCATGACTCGGATCGGCCAAGACTAGCAGAACCCCGGGGAAAACAGATTCTGTCTCATTTCCTATGCCCCATCGCTCCTACTACAACTTCTTAAGTATACAAACCAGTCAACAGCTTCGCTGCGCCGGCGGACGTCGTATATTACATCAACGTTGGGGCCAAGATATGCTGCTAGACCAAAGTTGGTTCTGCTGGATTTTTTGCACTCGAGTATGCGGTGTGTTTGGTACGGAACCACGTGCAGTTTAATGGAGAATAGACATTCTGTTGCGGCGGGGATAAATAAACTGCACTTTCCAGAAAAACACTGTATTTAATAGACAGCCGTCGCCACCATGAAAAAAAGTACGAGACCCCTAAAGAAATGTTGTGTTAAAATGGAATTTTTTTACTCGTGAGTTCACTCATCAACTGTTTACGAGTCGGCAGCCACTGCAACCGATACTTGCTTGATCGGGAGTTCATCCGCACATATTATTCCTACTGTATTTAGTACAGGGGGTGGTTGACAGAAACGTCTGCAAATTTGTATGGAGTCACCAATACAATACAGTCCTCGTTGACAGAACATGCCATCTTCGCCGATGAAACAATATTCCATCTTTATGGCAGGAAGAACAACCGAAAGTAAGTTTATTGCGAGCAACGTAATCAGCGCAGACAAATTCAGTCGTACAGCATTTATTCCAAGGCCTTCGCGTAGTTTGAAGTAAACAATATTGGGGAGAAAGAGCCGCAGATTTTTGATGGAATGATAAATGTTGTCACTCATTTGAACCCCCTTTCAGGTTTTTGTGTCAGTATTTGCTCACTTTAAAATAGGCGGGATTTATGTCATTATGATGGGGCGTCCGTCTACAATAAAACTGTGTATTCAGGTTGATGAACGAAGTCCTCCCTCAACCACGGACCAGTCGGATTAGATTGGTTCAATGGTCACGGAACTCTCATAATTTAACTGCTTTGAAGTTTTTCGTGTAATCGAATAACATTCATAGTCTATACCCCATAGCCTCATTCCACACATATGCCAAGGGATGGTTGAATTAGGAACAAACAAGACTTGGCTACTTCATCTGGTGGTGATCATATCAGGTTTATCTAAACTCACTGGGACAAATCGTAAGAGAAATTATGATATTCTTATTAGGTGGACGCTCGCGCGTATGCGTTGTTGTTGTGGAAGCTCCCAACCTGATCGACAGACTTTACGAAAGTTTGGGCTATTTTGTAGACCATCTGATCACAGTTAATTCAATTGGGTTTGCTTGCACTGATGCCAGTCCGGTTGCAACAAGTCTGATCACATGCAAGCGTCCACTGTTGAGTTATAGCTACGTAACGAGACGGGACTTTAAAGAAAAGTGTCTGTTTCTTTTTGGGTAGAATATAACCTTTTTTTATTCCAACCCGATAGATGCAAGTGAGACTCTAGTTGAGATCAGACGAAGTCACTTGTGAAAACTTTGATCCCGCAGAAAGTGAATAAATATGTGACAAAACGCTGATATCTGTTCAAGATTTACTTCGTAAGAATACAAAATGAATGTGGTCAAACAAGGGATATAATTCGAGTAGATAGAAGTATACTCAATAGAACACCTCGTAGCGTACGCAAAAGTATCAATTTTAAGTATGGTTCAGTAGCTTTGGCCTCCAAAAAACTAACTCCACGGCCAATAGAAGTACTCTTACTAGCGTAACATTCCAGCAAGAAAGTTCATCAAACAGAATTCAGATAGTCAAAATGGCACCTGTTTTCTACTGGTCTTGAAGAATGGATTGCACATACAATAAAAAACAACCCAAAGGCATTGGCTAGCTTCAAATAAGTCTCAGGTGAAGCGGTTTATTATGCTCACCGTAGAGCAGTATGCAAGTCTACATGTAAATACGTACCGGAGTTCATGTCTTGACGTTGTCTTTGAGGGAGCTTAATCCAAATATTGTTGGAAACATGTCGTGAAATAAAACAAGAGGAAATAACTGGTACAATTATAGACCTAAGAATGTAACTAACATTAAGACAGTGCTACCAAACGACCAAGGTTGACAATCACAGTGCGCTTGTGATCTCAACTGACAAGCAACTGATATTCAGCTCCTTAAGTGACTTAAGCAAAAGGTTCCTAGATCAGCGAAAAGTGACTGGGGCACACAATTATATCTAAAACAAAGGAACTTCAAGAACAAGACGACTGTCTGTGGTTTATCCTCTTGAACTACCTAACACAAAGGATTTCTTCGTTTGAATATTATCAACCCGGTTAGTGTAGCTATTTCTGAAGGGTGATATGTGCCGGAACCACTTTTTGGGACATGTCTGGACTGGTACGATTGCTTACCAGTGCAAAGGTTGTATCCGTTCCGTTTCATATTGGTCAAAATTATCGATCGATTTCCTGCCTCAGCCAGTGATGCTAACTCAAACTGTAACACAATCATGAGAGTGACAGGTTTCTGTCCTCAAGTATTTTTCCAGCTGGAACCTTGCTACCTACAGGCTTGTTCATGCTTATTTCATGGGAGTTACTTGGGAAAATTACAAAAAGTTGCAGGAAACCGAAGATGGTGAACATGTTTTCGATAATTCACCGCTGGGTCGGTACGGCTGTAAAAGAAAGTAAAAATGAACTGAAATTTCTAAATAGTTACATCAAGGCACAAAAACCATTCGCTGTTCTGGATACACGGTCGATTCATATCACATGACCCAGTTCAAGTGTCAATGTGGATGCTAGTGATAATGGACTGTGGACCACTCGAGGTTAGGAAATTTGCAAGGCCTGATCAAGTTGCATTCGCGAACAAGTACTGAGCACCATACTCGGTCGTTGCCGAGACTGGCTTTCTGGTCGCCTTGGACTCATTGACTGAAACCCTGTGAACCAACCGAAACCGAACTATTCGAAAAGAGCTCCCTTGACGGTAAGACATGGTTGAAATGTGGATTGATTATGACTTCAGTTATTATCCAATCAGAATGATGTTGTTGGTTTGGTTAGGCAGGCATCTAAGTATTCCACCGGTTCATTCTGTTGTAAAACAGCAACAGGTGCATGGGAAGGCAAGCAGCAACTAGTAGACGACAAGTAGCTTGTCGTTAAGACTAGCTGGAGGCATGGTTTTCAGTTATGCGAAAGGAACGTTTTGTTTCAATAACTGATATGAATACCGGCTCACTTGCTTACTGGTTAAGTCGCTTTTGAATGAGAATGGGATAAACATTGCTCTTTTTCCGACATTAGGGGTGAGGCTTCCTAAATCTTTCCCAACTGTTTAGAATAATCCATTTAATGGCACGTAACCGCCAATTCCCATTACGCTGATGCAGACGGTCGGGTTAGCAGGAATATCTTCCAAGTCGGAAAGACGCCAAAAATGCGATTAAAATGGCAAGCTTATACAGTAATATTGATGAGAAATAACAATAGAAATGTTCTCTCACTCTGAGTATGAATCAACGAGATACTCAAATTATCTGACAGGAGTTCAAAAGAGGGCAACCACAAACGACTTTGCCAAAGGGCCATCGGTCAATGGTAAACAAGCTTATTGAAACGGTCACGTACAAATGAGGGTGAGAGCATGTCAAACAATACCAAGCAAAATAGCTGGTAAATACCCAGTGATTGTTAAAAACAAGAAATAAACAGAGGTATATCCAGCGCGTGCAGTCAAGATGTCAAATTCATCAGAATTGTTCACTGCACACAGCAAGAGGCGAAATGAAAGAAACCTAGGGACCGACTTTCTGTGATCAAACCAAACCTATTTCAACACTCCCAGTCACACCAAACGTGGAATGGCAAACGAACCAAGCGGACTTCAATAAAGTCAGCTAGGTGTTCAAATGGTGTGACGACCTCGTCGCACTTGGTACACCTGTTTGGGTGATCAGTATCTTGTAGTGTGCTAGTAATGGAATGGAATTAATTTTCAAGCATGTGCTCCGAACAGAGATACGACTTTAGGACCAAGACTGGGATCCAGTCTGTTTTTTTAAAATGAAAAATACCCCGTCCTAGAGAGCCATCAAGAGGTCAGTACAGTTCCATATCGAGAAAATGAAACACCTCGTTCACCTCCAGTTTAATTGTGAATTGAACGGACAGATGCGTATTGTTATTTGCCATATAGACAATTCAAAGCCGACTAAGTGAACGCCAATATCATTCACATATTTGCGATAGAGAAGGAATGTTTGAATATTCGCAAATAGTTTTTCACTTTCCGGTTTCCCCATAAATCTATCAGTTTAGATTGAACTCAGGAGCAGGCTGACTGTCGCACAATCAGTTAGTCGACATATATCCTGACTGAGTTTAAGGGTGTACCTTAAGCGTGAAACCAAAGGCAGCTCTTCTATTATTCTAGTAATGGATCTAATTTTTTATGTCCGATCAGTCAATGTAATAGCAGATAAAACTAGTTGTTCTCTACCGGCGAGATGAATAGACATCGAGTAGGCACAGTATCAGAAAACCCAAAGGATAAAGTTTACGACGAATCGGTTCAAACTAAACAGTTAACCGTTGAGTATGTGTTTGACAGAGCAAGCTGTGCAATCACATGCAGCGTAGACGATATCGCGGCTGTTTATGTACATTAAAATCGAGAACTTGGGGAAATCTCCCGGCTGTTACAGCTAGCTTTGTTAGCCTTCATAACTCTGAAAGCAAGATAAGTACGTCCTGTTTCATTAGATATGATAAAAGAGAGTTATACCTGATTGAGAACAGATACCTGTGTTCCAAAGTTATAGGTATCAGTGTTTTCATTCTAACACTTAAAAAAGTACCTGTCTGACGAAACCTTATTTTTTTCCGCTTCAATTTACAGAAGAGACTCGATGTCAAACACTCTCCGAAAAGTTACCAGAAATAATGTCAAAGGTAAACACGATTGAGCTTCTCGTAATTCATTTCGGATTACCGGCCTATCGATTTGTCGAGTTTTAATAACAAATGAAGCAATCAATAGAGGGTAAGGCAGACAGCCTTGATGAAACGTAGTTGGCCGGCTACACACCAAGGAAGAAAGCAATCGGAACCAAAAGTATCCCATACGTCTTGTTAATTTCTCTTTATACAGAGAAAGATGGTGCGTCATTGTAACAACCGGTGTGAATTAAATTGGTACAGAATATCTGTCACCTTTCAGTCATAACCTGCTCGTAAGATTTTGCAAGTGGAACAAGTTCAATGACAGTTAGTTCGGATGGATTATCTCGCGAGTTAGTCATTGTGACATTCCTATTCGTAGATCGACCGTAAGAATGCATCATGCTGACCATCCATTTTTCTAAAAGAACCAACACTTCACTATGCGTTCATTCTAGGCTGGCAAGAGCCTGTCATCAACATGTGCACGCAACACAAAACTTAGAATGAAAATTGATGGATACTTGCACTCAAACAAACAGGCATTCCACAAACGGCTCCGTCCCTGTTCGAGTTGGTCTCTTATAGTCGGGCTACTCTCTCCATCACCGGATTCATAAGCTTTTCACAAATTCAGATTCCCATAAGATTGCTCGATATTTTGCTATGCATTGCTGTCTGGTTGTTGGAATCATTTATTTACAAAAACTAAAAAAAGATCAGTTCGAATAAAATTATGAAGATTTTAACGTATACGTTTCAATCAAAAACACTCGATTTAGTTGCAACGCATTAGAACTTTATCATTGAGAGTTTTATACTACAAATTCAGGTGTATACTTTGAATCGCTGAAAAAGCTCAATCTTGAATCCCTAACGCTTGGTTCCAACCATTCTAACGACTAAATGTAGCTCGCTTAAATATTGGTTATTTTAAACAAGGATTCGTGAGCTGTGGGTTTCAGCGGCTATATTGAAAATGATTAACACTGGGTATTACTGTGTTCCTGATGGTCAAAATCATGGGGGAAGACAAAAAGTAATGAACAAGATATATTTATCCGACCAATAGGTGGGGGGGGGCATACTAGCCAATAACAGTTGACAGAGCATAGTTCACATGATACAGTTGTCTGAAATGATTTGAAAAACATCCCATGTTTCAGTTAATAATTAACTTTTTTACTGAGCAAGAAATAAATTTACCAAAAAGTTTCCGAACAAAAATAAACCATCTGTAGAGTCTTGACACATATTCCTCTAAAACAATCGTTCGTAGTTCAGAGCCGATAGGGAATATTACACTGCAGCTCTGGTAAAATATGATATATAATTCAAATATAATACAGTGTATATACAGTATATAACTGATTTACGATTGCGCTAGCATGTATGACGACAAAAGATTAATTAAAATTCAATCACTAATAAGTAGTTTGGCAGATTTATGAATTTAGGTGAGACCCGACAGTGGCGTTGGTGGATTTCACCGTGAACTGTTTGAGAAATCCTGCCGGGGCAGTCGATCTCCCGGATCATTTGGTGGGTTCCATATGAGACAGTGGGACGGGTGGGTAACCGAGTCCAAATGTGAAATTTCCAAGCTCTTGGCGTGGCTTCGTAGCTCAGCTGGTAGAGCGCTTGTCGCGTTAAGGCATGGTATTTCTGTCGTTGGTTCGAATCTAGCTGAAGCCCTGACTTTTCACAGTTGGGTCTCATCTAAAATTCAATCGATGACAATATTCCGAAAACCCCTGGCAAAAAGATAGGTTAAACTCTGTTACCGTTCGATGTACTCACCAGCTTAATACAGGCGTCGGGACAAAGTAATGTGACTGAATCAAGGTGAAAGTTTGACTGTTCACTTCAAATTGTCGACTGCATAGCTTACAGAGTGGTTCGAGAAGTCAAAGAAAACAATACAAGCGCGTACAAACTTACGACTATCAAGTCCGATTGTATTCCTGCGCACAAAAAAAAATTCAATGACAGCTGTAGAAAAATTCGAAGAAAGCCAAACAGTCAACCGAATCTACACTCTTTGATCACTACTCACATTGTATGCTTTGTTTTCAGCTGTCTTTTTTGTATCGACTTGATCTATGTTGCTACCCTAATGCAGTGGTCACGCATGTGCGTTGCATCAATATACAGGGTTGTACGGTTCCAAAAATAACCCTTATTTTATTAAGAACGTACCATGTGCCAACTGTTCATGACAGGTTTTCCTAAGCACACATACAACAAAAACTTCGTTCCATAATTCCATCGACTACAGTATGCAATAAACGACCTATTCATTCGGTGAACGATCAGAAAGTGTTCGAAATGACCTGCCACACTGGGCTAAATTAAATGACATCCGTGATCATACATCCACTGAAGTGGTTTCTGCGACGCCAACCTCACTATGCCTGGTTAGTGTGAACTTGAAGTAACAAGTCTGACGAGCCCTTGAGTAACGATCTGTAGGTTTCAACTAGCCTAGGCTGAGTAGAAAAACAGAATTACACATTGTGCTACCATCTGACTTTAAGACTGTGTGGGCATCTACACGTAGGAGACAGTCATGCTCCTGATTCTCTCCATTATGATTCAAAATGGGATGGGTTTGACCTAAGCACAAGAGTAATACATTTAAACTATAAGTCTTCAGAAACACCTAAAATGACAACATAGCATTTTTACAACACTAGCTTTATGAAGCCTTTCCACGGCATGGATTCCGTTTTAGTCCCGAAGAAGTTACTTGAGAATGCTTCCCCAGTGTGACCAAAGGAAGTCTGATAAGGATGCTTTCTCGCAGAATACGGAGTATATGTACAACAGACAACCTGTAAATAAAATTAAGCACGCCCACGGAAGCTTCATAGATCAGCAGGTGTCCCGTGCAGTTTATTGGGTGGCATCGCAACGATATTTCGGTAGAGATGGAATTAACAACTGCACCAAAGAAGACTGTATTTAGACTTTCAGTTTCTAAGTGGTTAACGGTCAACCAAGGAGAATTGGCATCTAACAATCATTGTTGAAACAAATGAACTGATTTGTTTGGTATGCTGAACTTTTTTGCAGGAGATGCATCTTGTTCTGCTCTTATACATTCGTGCTATTGTTTACGAAAACATTCTGAGCTAGTTAACCGAGAATGTTTGACGTCTATCGTCAAATTTTTTCTTGTATACAACTGTGTTTGCATATCTCTTTAAGTATTCTGAACACAGTGATTACAATCTGTCTCATTACCATCTCGTTTCAACAGATCTACATTCCATTTTTTGGACAATTCCGGCAAATTTGTGAGGACTGTGCACAACCCTATAATTTTGGTTGTTTATTGTTCGTTTCATTGAACATCCAATTGATTCTCGTTTAGTGGGGAAGGAATTATTTTGTATACTTACGCCAGTACCGTACAAAATACAGTTTTTCGACCACTGTTCTGATGTTTTCGGAACTCGCGGGATTGTTCCGTTTACCAGACAGCCAAACTGAATTTATTCAGTTCACGGACTGCGCGTAGCTCAGTGACAAACCTGAGTCCGATCAGACAGATTCGACAGCCACATCGTCGCACATTTATGTACCCGACGATGAAAAAACAGTCCGTGTCTCTCATACCTCATTGGTTATACAAATACTTGTGAAGCTGCAGTATGATCTGCATGAGGGGGACCATCCAAAGCTGCATGCATCACAGGGCATGTTTCCAAATGGCCGGAAACAGACAAAAGGACTAGGCGTCTGTATACAAGTCGAAGGACAACATTCAGCATCAATGGCAAAGCGCATTGTCCAGACAGGACACAAAATTAATATTTGTGACGCATCCTCTATGATGTGATACAACAACCGTTAATGCACCTTCCATTTTGTTAGGGGCTTGACCGTTGATCGCCACAATCCACTCCTATGTGTTCAAAAACAATCTGCTTTGACGCTGCGCTAATCTCGGTACTCATTATTCTTAGTCACACCGTCAGCCTAATACCCCAGACCATGACTTTCAACTTGTGTATCCTATTTCCGATTAGTTACAGGCTCATGTGTAATCATTATCTTAATTCTCACCATTAAGTCGTGACCGCGGGTATTACAACTCGGAATGTTTCTGATCCTGACAATGGTCTGCAGAGTAATAAATAAGTACAAATGTATAACAAATAAAAACAGAAGAAAAACAAAAGCAGTTAATTTTCACGAAAAATGGGTGTTAACAGGGTCGCAGATACATGCTGGCCATTGTCAGAGTTATGGCATCACTAATGGCAACACAACCTGTTCGAATCAGTATAACTAACATAACTGATAGTCCAAATACGCAGCATTCGTTGTGCCCGGATTAGAACTGCTAGAAGCTATGTTCAAACGGAAACGAGTGGTTCACAGTAAATGGCACAAGAGTACATTAATGACTGTATATGGGCAAAAGAGAAAAGAACCATTACAAGCAAAAAAAAATCCATGACAGAATAATACAGACAGCTCGCCGTTTGGTATGTTTAAAGATCTGAACAGCTTATCAAAGCAACAATCAAATGATCAAACAAAAACACATGCACAACCAGTCGCATTCTATCGGTTAACAATTTTTTGAAGTTTAAAACGCTAAGATGAGTACGGCTGTTCCAATCAAAGGTAACGTATAAATCTTATAGGTTTCTTAAACACTCTGTGCAGTATGTGTGCTCACCATTGTCGGAATTGGCTGAACAAAACCACTCGAGATGAAATTCTAAATCAAAGTTCACAAACCTAACCTAGCCACCTTAATTTACCATTCACAATCAGATATTCTGACTTGAACGACACTGAAACCGATCGCTTAAAAACAGTCGGTTTATGCAGTTTTGCTGTCATAACGACCGATAAGACGGTCAATCCTTTGTACGGGCCTGCCTCGATTTGTTTGTGACGTTAAAGGTCAAGTGGGGACTTCGATGACATTGACGAAAGCGTATACGATGATAACGTTAAGCACAAAACACGCGCACCAATGCGTAAACAAAAATAACACAATATAATTTATTGACAAGTGCCCCTATTTTTAAAAACTGTCAAGCCGATAATGTGTGCTTATATGAATGGCACTACCACTGCAACAAATTGTGTTCGAACGCAATCGTGTATCATCGACATAACCTGAAACGTGACAGATAATCATTTCATCGAAACAAGAAAAATGCGGAGGAAATGTGTACTGTGATCAAGCGTGCCGATGTGTGGATAACTAAGCTGAAGTCAGTGGCGTGATGATTAGCATGCCCTTTTCAAAACACAGGGGACGGTCAAAGATGGACCTCAAGAACAGCAAAATTGCAGTGCCATCCTATTCGTCTATCTATAGGCGGCCACGATTTCGAGTAAA
This sequence comes from Paragonimus skrjabini miyazakii, assembly GCA_014338405.1. Lineage (NCBI taxonomy): Eukaryota > Metazoa > Platyhelminthes > Trematoda > Plagiorchiida > Troglotrematidae > Paragonimus > Paragonimus skrjabini miyazakii. The sequence goes on from JTDE01003560.1 coordinate 17,787, forward strand.
TAAGAGCGCGATTCCAACAGTAGTTCACTGTAGCAACGGTGATGATGAGCAATATTCCAGAAGAAGGAAACTATTCAAAGAAACAGACAAATAGGAAATGGAAGTAATATAAAATAAAAGTTTGTAAGTGCAAGCAATCCAATGGATGCGGTATGCTGTTATTATGTATAACGTTTCCAAGCCTCAGCGTTGGTGACTACGAGGACTAAAACCTGCAAACCAAAACTCATTTGTTCTGAGCAACGGAACCACCAACCATTACACACGAGTTTCGTTATCGTATGAGCTCGTCAGTAGTATATATTCTTGCTCCGGCTAGAATTGGAATTCCCACCACAATATCATGGGGCAACCATGTTAACCACTGCGCTAGCGAACTTACAATGGGTACGACTGAATTATCATGTGCAAACGTATTTGTTTGTGAGTAGTGCTCAGACTGCATAATCAAATCAAGAGAAGACGGTAAATGATATGACTCCTGATAAGAAAGTAGATAAAGCTCGATCACAGTGCCTCTTTTCGAAAGGGGTTAGCTGGAAAGTGTATTGGAACGCGATAGACGTGATGAATTGTGAGTGGTGTTCGATTCCTGTTAAACAAAACTGTCCTACTACTTACCAAGAATGGCAAAGTGGTAAAAATGTCACATGCTTCCAATTTCCCAGTTGATATCTACTCCAGGCTAGTGCTTTATTTGAAAGTAGATCCGTTGAGCATCTATTTTAATTGTGAAGGCAGCAGTACAAAGTGAGTGGTGTACAACCTAGTAAACTTTAGTGTATTGGAAATTTTTTTCAACGTGAACAACAATCGTAGGCTAATTCACACCATTAAGTTGTTCTTCGAACTGGCTAGCTAACCTCGTCACTAAGCTAGACAGAACCATCAGTACAATCCGGCGCGTAGCTCGTTAACTGCCCTTCATATAAGGTTGTGCCGACGATGCTACTTAGCATAATGTAGAAACGTTTACAAGCAGAACGACTACGGCGTACTGTTTCCTGATTAGTTAACTGCACCCAGTAGGCACATGAAGTCGGCAATGTGAATTGCACTGAGCAGCCAGTATAATGAAAAATCGTCAGCAAGGGTAAACTGATAATGGTAACAGAGCAGCCATTTATACTGTGCAACTTGGCATTGCAGTTTCCTCCGATAATACCTATGCAAACCTGGTAGATTTGAATGATATTTAAGCAAATGGGTTGTAAGCCTTCGACGGTCTGACATATGACAATTCACGAACTTTCGAAAATCCAGTAAGGAACTAATGAACTCTAAAACGCGTTTGAGATTGAAATGGCAGTGTCAGATAGCTGACTAAACAAAAACACTAGAAATGTGATCAGAAGCTAAGACAATGATCACGACGGTCAAGTTATACTAACCTTTTATCAATTAACGATGATTACACCTAAAAGATAACATACTCGTGCGTCTAATATGGGAACAGAGAAAACCCTGCCTACAATAGTTGTCACTTATCAGATCGAATGTGGGTGGTGTTCAGTTTGAAACTTATCAAAGAGACAAACGACAAGATCACAAGCGTCGTTTACACAAACTGCACATTTGGCTGGCGTCGGCTACGATCGTCAAGGTCAACATTGTGCATACTCTTCCGACGACGTGAAAGTGCGACACATCTTTATGAACCTTGGCCAGACAGACGTTCAGGAAGCTGTACAAAGATTGCTAAGACGATTAGCACAAAATTAACAACCACGTTTTTGAGTGACATAGCCGCTACACACTTCACATACGAGTGGTTCTATAAAGGGGAAATTCAGACCTGTCACACAATAAAACGCAAAACAGAGGACCAGGCACATTTGAGGGAAAACAAACCTTCAACAAGTAAAAATTCGAAAGAAAACAAAATGATCTCACAATATAGTGGAAACGGGGACCAACTTACTGATTTAAAATCCCTAGGCATAAAAATAAGATAAAAATGTTCCGAAGGGGAATTTTGACTACTCACGATGGCAACTTGCACAGACAGAAACCACGGGAAGCGCCAAGTAAAGCCAACCATCGCTTCGGTTGTGCAGGTGACTGATACAACAAAATCGAACGACACATAGATCAATGGGGTGATCATGCATGAACTCCAAAGTGATAAAGATAACTAATGCCGCACCCTGCTAGCTGATAATGAGAGACATAAAGGGAATACAGAATTGCACTCTGCCACTGTAAATAAGGTTAGTATGGGCCTTTTGAGAAAAGTGTAAAAATTTGGTGTTATTAACAAGCAATTGCGATCGCATGGTTAAATGCGATTGTTCAGCTACGCAGAGCAGCCGGTTCACAGATGGGAATGCAGACTTTCAACCATAGTGAAAGCGTAGTTTAAAACTGAACCGCCCTAGAGTGGAGAATATGAGGTAGCGTATCACATCGAAGGTTTTAGTCCATTCGGAACACTGTAACTGTTAGCAGCATCAATCCGAATTCCTGAATAAAAACTTTGCTAATTGCATTCAATAAGTACTACCTTCCGTACTGACAGTTTTCGTGTGTGCACATCGTGTACACGTGGATCTGGAATTTCGATTTCGCATATTCTGCAACGAACCTTCGATTTCAGACTATCTTTTGTGATCGATCAAGACAGACAAAGTATATAACATTTTTTGTTAAAGTTATTCACTAGTCAGTGATGAATAGACAAACAACCACGGTCGTTTATGTGCACATGGTCAAAACCATGAAACATTCTTCTGCACAGATGTAAAACACAAATAATCGTGGCTGGCGTTTGAAATTGAGTCAGACCATTCAAACGTTGGTTTAAATATGTGTCAGCAGAAACCTTACATACCATCACCGAAGTCTTGCTCCCTCCGCAACAACATTTGGTCAAAAGTTTCCACCAAAATCAAAATATCGAAGCTCCTGTGTCAAGATAAATGGCACACACCCACGACAAGTACGGCCAAGCTAATTCGTCATGAGATCTACGGGGATGATCCTTCGCACAACACCGTCCCAAATCATTAGTACACAGAATAGCTAAAGTATTCTGTCGTCAGCTTACTGTACTTGAAATAGGCATCAAAAACGAGTTAGACAAAACCATTGGAAACGGTTTACTTATAATACATGTCTGGAAGAAAATAGTAATCCGTAATCTGTTCATTTTTTTCATACTTCATTACACCGTTTCGGCGTACCTCGGACAAGCGTCGCACAAATATCGAGATTTACATTCTTTAACCCTCCTTCATAACACTCTTCAATTCAGCAAGCGAATTTAAGACGCGGCATTTCGGTGTGTTTGGTGATCCACTAATCCCCATGGGTTATCAGCTGAGTTAAGGTCTGAACAGCAGACTAGTCATTCAGAAACTTTCCAGACAAAGGCAGACAAGCTCAGGATATGTAGGACTTGCGCACTGATTTTCTGTTTACTTGGGAAATGCCAGTACTATGCACTTTTTATCAATGAGTGGTGTATGAGAACGCAAATAAGGATTCCCACATTTTGATTTCTGTTCAAGATAGCGAGTCTATTCGAACTAACACGCCCTAAACCATTACCGCCAGATGATCGTTAATGTACCCGTGAAAGTCAGGTTCCGTCATTTGGGGATCCTGGTAGTAGTAATTCTACACATTCGGGAAATTAAGATTAATCCTCTATCGTCATTCCCTAGTAAAGCAGAATGATAACATTCGACTTTCTCTAAGCGTTACTGGATTTGCTGATGATTTACTGGAATCACTGTAAACCAGAGAAATGGGTTTATTGTAGTACTCATTAAGCAGTTCGTGTCAACATATTCACCCCAAGCATCCAACCTGTCTCTGGCATCGGTAATGCCGTTGAATATCTGGACGCCTATCAGTTGGTTGTGAAAGTCACGTATGAAGTCTGCTGAAGGTCTTGTTCTAATGCACCATAACAAGTACGCACCACACTGGTTATCAGTACAATCGAATTCAATACAGTTAAAAGTGTTAGCCTTATGTCTTGATTATAAAATACCACCGCACAAGCATAATCGTACTTATACTTGAGAATCATCTGGATCAGTTGTGATATATATATATATATATATATATATATATATATATATATATAATTGTCATCCGATAAATTCCGACAGATTGCTTAGTGTCACTCAGATTACCGCTGTTTTGATTTTCTCGGTAAAGTAGCCCAGTATGCGATATGGTGTCCGATACGAGAAAGAAGCCAGCACGCAGGTTCCGAGGAAGTTCGTTGGGTACGATTGCAGTCGTTCCTCCTGAAGCGTTGGATGTGACGGACAACAGCCGGCGGATGCGGAAACAGAAATTCGATGGTTGTTGTGCTGAAAAACTTGTCCGAAGTATCGGCAGAATACCGATTAGAAATGTTCAGACATTGTGTTGCAGACGGAGGTAGATAAGTGTTGCTGAATTCGACTTTTGTTGATCATGAAGACAAGAATGATATGGATACAGTGACCAATAAATTCGAAGAATGCTATCTTGACTAGGCGAAGGAACCGTCGTCAAGTCGAATCTATCGATCAGAATGTGACAGCACGGAAGGGGCTAGCTAGAACTTGCAACGTCTGAAAGTGCATGAAGGACAGTTTCATAGTGGCCGACTGATTCCCGGCATTCGGGACGTTGCAATAACTAAGAGACTAAGTGTAATACTCTGAATTAGGGACTTCGAATAGCCCTTGAAATCGTACTAGGATTGAAACCTCCAAGCAAGTAATAAGCAGAAGACCTCGCACTGGTTGCAGTAAGCAGTTCATATTCATGAGACAAGCAGCCGAATTTATGGTTGTACAACAGTATTAAACAAATCATAGTCA
>JTDE01003560.1:39983-51507 GCA_014338405.1 Paragonimus skrjabini miyazakii
CTGTCAGCCAGTCACACTACGATGTTTAGAACGCCAAGTATCTATTGCGGTGCAGAAAACGTCCAATCAATATGGGATTCAATCAACTACCGATAATGAAACTTTACGGTAGTGGCAGTCCGTATGCGAGAAAGCAAGCAACAGTCGTCTCACACAGTTACAGAGATGCCCTTTGCACTGCAAAGCCTCATGTTCGTACGAGTTAAATAGCTGCCAATTAGATTGCGATAGTGACCTAAAGTGCTTCTTGACAAATGCAAACGTCTTGGCTGTAATGTTAATGGTCATCGCAGGACACGAGATGGAATATTAAACGCGATAATTACTCACATCACAATAGGAGGTTTGTGACAAAATTGGGAAAACGACGATCAACATAAACCATATACGTCGAGGGTGATGTTGAGCACATCATGGGCCCAGATGGCATTCGCATCATACGATGTCAAAGATCCATGGGCAGAGAACCGTGAAGTACAGGAGTTGATAATTGGTGGTCTAAGAGTTGGATTTCAACATGGTGAAACATCGCAGAACATACAGATATCTCCCTGATATTGGTGACAACATCGATCAAAAGTTGTCATGTTTACTGGATAAGTTGTGGCTGCAATAGTACATGGGAGTCAAACCAATGATAAACAGATCATCGATAGTTAACGGCAGGTTGTTCAGTTTAACGCTTGTGCATCATCACCCCTTAGATCCCCACCTCAAAGGTTCTCCGGTGTAATGAATTGCATAAACAGAAAATATTGAACATATGTCCGAGTAAGCCGGTTGCAGTATACACATTACACTTTCATTCTATCGCCAATGTAGGAACCTGTCCGTTCGCCAAGTACCACTTTATAGTCATACCTGGAAAGAGAAATCCCACGAACCAACTCGTCAAACTGTTCTCCACTTTAAGGGTTGTATATAATACAATATACTTGGATTCATTATTAAACATTGCTGCTTATGATCCATCCAGAGGATGATCCCGCTGACCTGGCCAACAAAGAATGTCTTAGTTTGCAGTATACGTTCACATTAGTAGCTGCTTCAACCTGATTCACATTAACTATGATTAACGTCTGTCTGTGCAGTATTGGTACACATTAGTAGCTGCTTGAACCTGATCAACTTGAGCTCTGAAGAACGTCTGAATATGCAGTACAGGTTCACACTAATAGATGCCTCAACATCATTCAATTAAGCTGTGAATAACGCCTGCGTATGCAGTTTACGTTCACACCAGTAGCTGCTCCACCCGATTGACCTAGACTATCAACAACGTCTCAGAATGCACTATGTGACCCAAAAAGTAGCTGCATCAACTTGATTCAACTGGGCTATGAATTACATCTGAGTAGGCATACACACTAGTAAATGCTTCGACCTCGTTTACCTATTCTATGAATAACGTCTCAGCATGCAGTATACGATCGCACTAGAAGGTTTTCCACCCGATTGATTTAGACTATCAACAACGTCTGAGAATACAGGATGCGTTCACGCCTGTAGCTTCTTCACCATGATTCACACAAGCTATGAACAACGTCTACATACGCAGTATACGTTCACACAAGTAGATGCTCCACCCGATTGACTTAGGCTATCAACAACGTCTCAGACTACAGGATGCGTTCACGCTTGTAGATGCCTCCACTCGAGTCACTTAAGCTATGATAAACGCCTGTGTGTGCAATATAGGTTCACACTAATAGATGCTTCAACATCATTCAATTAAGCTGCGAATAACGCCTGCGTATGCAGTATACGTTCACAATAGTAACTGCTCCTTCCGAACCACATTTACCATGAACTATTTGGAGAACAAACCCATGCGGGAAGTGATGAAAAATCTGTATTTGAAGAGTTTGGGGTACATGGTTATCAACAACAACGCATGTCTCATGACAGGCCCGTGTAACACTCCAACACATTCATCAACATTCCCACCCTCCCCCAGTAGACTGTGATCCGTACCACTCCTGTGATTTTTGATGACCTACTTGACACGTTATAATTTTCATATATAATTCGCACTCACCCTATGTAATTGTAATAGCCTGAGGAGAATTACCGAAAACAGCTGTTTGCAAAATCGACTTCTTATGAATTCTACGGGAATCTGGAGAACTTCGATTCCATTGATTTCCATATTGATTGGACGCTTTCTGCACCGCAATAGATACTTGGCGTTCTAAACATCGTAGTGTGACTGGCTGACAGGTACACCTCCCGGTGATCGGCAGGCAGCTTGATTTCATCTGTTTCCGTATATTGTTCCGCGTGAACGCCACGCGACACCAATCTAGTTAGGAACAATGCAGTAGGGTGAATAGAATTTACTTCTGAAGATTCTAGATGATAGAATGGGACATGGTACCCTTGTCTTACGCCAATCCATATACACCGAAGATGGAAACAACCATATGATAGCGTCATTTCCAACCATTTCGAAGAGCAACGTTTCATCGACTAGTATCTACCTGAAATCTTGCAAACAAAGAGAAATAGTATAAATATCGTATAGGAAAGGAGGCTGGAAATGTTGTCATACTTGTTTCACTAGCAAATGTGTTGGTGTTCTTGTTGAAATGCAAAGCAAACACAGTATGGTCGTATATTTCCATTTCGACCATATCTGTGAAACGTCACAAGATGAAGCACTCTCAGGTGTTAGGATGACGTACTTCATCTCGAAAATGGCAATGATCGCACTTATAAGACTTGAAAAAGTGAGCTGACGTCAATAACGGGTTGCTTTCGCGAAAATGGTGAAAAAATTTTCATCACCAAGCTAATACTTTTGGGACTTATTCGATGTATTCCAATTTTTCTATTAACGCCGCTTATTTACAATTGATGTATTGTACGTACTTTGCCTAAAATTCCGATTTTAAAATTTCATAAAATATTTAAAATCGAGGATTCGCGCCAAAAGGACCGTTTTGCGTTTCGAATGACCTTCAAGGCGAATACCGTGAAACGGCTATTTGCCTAAGCAACAGCGTTTGAAAGGTTATCATGTCCCATTCTCTCACCGGGACTCTTCAAATGTTAATTTTGTCCACTTCACTGCATTGATTCCAACTAGACTGAGGTCGCGTGGTGTTAATAAAAAGGTGTGTTGGAAACAGTTTAGCTAAAACTGTCTGCTGATCACTGGGAATGATAACTCTCAGCTAGTCACAACTTGATGTTTAGAACGCCAGTTATCTATCGCAGTGCTAAAGAACATTTTGATCAACGTGACAATCAGGGGAATCAAAAATTATGGCTAGCATAAATCACAAACTCTTCAAATTAAGTTATCTCATCACTTCCCGCATTTGTTCACTCTCCGTGTTGTTCAAGATAAATCACTCGGAATTTTAACTGTACAGAGCAGCTACTAATGCGAAAACATGCTGCATACTCAGACATCGTTCATTGCCTAAATCCTGTTTCTCACGACGTTGCATAATTTTGTTTACCAAACGCTCTGGATAGCCATTTCGTAAGAACAGTGTGCGTAGCAACGATAGTTCATAGGAGATTGTGTCATGTGTACATATTTTCATAGCTCTATTAGTCAAGCAGTTCATGAGGTTTCTTCTCTGCCTTAGAGGGACGTAACTGCTGAAATGAATGTACTGCCCATTCCGGGCCTTTTTTCGGTGGATTTTACGTTGGACCGATCCATTGTCAGGTCGCTGGATGAGTACGCGCAGGGAGGCTGGTTGATCGCTACGTTCAACTTCTAGTGTAAATGTCACACTCATGTGGGCCTAGTTAAAAATGGCACAGATGTCCATTCGGTTAACATTTTCGTCAACTATACATATGATATCATCCACACATCGTTTCTAAACACCAAGTCCGGGAATGGCTTCTTCTAACTGGTCATTCTCAATTGTTGTCACGGAAATATCTGCAAACAAGGGTCTTCATGGGGATCCCGTAGTGATCTGGAGATACCCCCGGTCTGCATGCTGTAAGATGTGCAAAATCCTTCCCAAAGTCGTAACACACATTGTACACAAGATCTTAAGGACCTTTGCCTACCGTCTGCCTGATGCACGCGATCGCGTTTGTTTGTTTGCATGCTCGTCAGTCTATGCGCGCCAATCGTGTCATACACACTTCTTCCGGCTCGCTCGCGCGTTTGACGGTCGAATCCTTAGCTTTCCTAGCTACTTCGCGTGTCAGCATCGTTTAGCGCCGATCGAGACCAATTGTAGTTATCGCATAATATAATTTCGGTCTCCTTAATTATCGGTATTTTCATTTTGCGTCTGGTATTGCTGCGTGTGCCTGAGAAAATATAAATTTAGTGCACGTACGCGATAAAATCCAATTACCGTTCCATCTGTTTGTCCATATCGGTTTCCGTTGAATTTTAACTGCTGTATTAGTACAAAGTACAATATCTGTTTTAGTTCTTATGGGGGTATGGAGACATCTAGGCTTCTAATCCCAATACAGTCGCACAAATGGTCCATCATCTTTTTCAGTGGAACATTAGTAAAAACGGATGATACGTTCAGAATGAGCATTTGTTGTTTGGTTAGATTTATCCCAATGAATCTATTAATGAATCCGTAGGAATCTTGTAGTCTATATTTTAGCAACTTCTGCTTGACGGATTCAAGAAGATATGACAAACATTTAGCCAACAAGCCGTGTGGTGAGCTGCGCATTTTTAAAATAAGTCGGATATTTATACCCGCTCTATGAACTTTCGGCACTCCATAAAGCTTAGGAAGTTTAATCCTAATGAGTCGAGTATGCTCAAAATTTTGAGTCAGTTGTCCCGTTCTGTTTTATAGAACGCAGTAATTTCGACAACGCCTTCTGTATTTAAGGGGTTTTGTCCTCCTCAGTTACCATTTCCTCGAATTCGGACTGATCTTCTAGAATGGTCTGCACTTTGTCTACGTAATTTATCTTACTGAACAGAACTACCCCAGCAACTTTATCCGGCTTGGAGAGAACAATGCATCAACTTTTCCTCAGACTTTTGGTTGCTAAGATACTTTCTTGCTTCAATGGATGTTTTCAAATTAGATTACTTTGTTGGTATTGACAACATGAATTAACAAGCGCAGACTTCAACTGTTCAACATCTAGCGGAGATGACGGCTCAAGATCGGACAAGTTGGAAAAGAGGTTCTCAAACTGTATTTCCAAATCCAACCGTCTGATTTTCCTTTTGGACAACAAAATCTAGAACCCAGTGACAACACTTCAGTCAAATTTTTATCCAGATGCCACGAGGAAAAATTACGAACGTACCGTTCTGGAACAGATTTGTTCAGACGTTGAAGCTGTCATGGCCAACCACCCACACCACGATCTACCAAAGCGCGATGGTTCCAGTTGTGTCACAATTGTGATGTAATCATATCAAACCGTTGCCTCCGTGTTGTCTATGACGTGTCTGACCTCATTTAGACTTGCCACCTACTTTTGTTCGTCTCGCCGAGGAAACTCCGTTTCATGTTAAAGTTATCTAATTGGCCTGATGACGATTAACCGTAAAGGAGCTTGTTCGCTACACTATTCTTTTTTGCTGGAAGTATACGGTATGTTTCCTTAATTCTAACGCTTCTTTCATTTTGATGTCTTCTATGACTATAGATCGAGTGTTCTTCAGAAAAGGCGTTGTACATTTTCGGTAGATGATGGCCGAAAGCATGACCATCTGTCCACCACAGACCCGCAGTTTACTCGGGTGCATTACATACCCACAAAGCAACGACTTGTACCCAAGAACACTGTAGTCTATATTGGACAGTTGGTAGAATTACAGGTGGAGAAGTTTCACAATGCATACATTTAATTTACGGCACTTTCCTTAAAGTAACAGTAAATCCACCACTGCGGTTAATTCCAGTTCAAATTAACCAGAAATCATTGTCGTCATGTGTGCCGACGTCTGCAACTGAAGGTTATATAACATAAATATAAACCATAACCTACGATGGTCAGTGACGTCCAGGGTGTCACTGAACACTACTGTCAATCGCATTCGTCTGTGGGCATACACAGCACGAGAATAATCGTCGATGGGGAAACTCATCGTTATTTAATGAAGTCTGACATGACCGCCCTTTCGGTTTCAACGTTGAAGGCAAAATAGCCTTCCGCGTAGGAACAGCCAATGCAATACAGTTAACGAAGGGACGTCAGCATATTTGCGCATGCCAAATGAGAATCAGCTAGTCGTTATTACACTAATACCCACTGATTTTTACCGCCCTACCACAGCATCCACAGAAAAACTCTGAGTTTTTCAACACTCCGGCTGCGTATTGGAGTATTGGACGAAAGGGAGACCTACTTTCGACAAGGTTGCATTGGATTTCCAAACAACCTCGTGAGTGAAAGCCAGGAGAGTTTTGAAAATTATGTTTCTTGATCTCGGATTCACATCTTACAGCTTATAAACTAGCTGAACTTGATTAGTACCAGCCGCGTGATTTCTTGTCAAAACAGAACGTTCCAAGACAAATTATATTCGGCAACCCACCGGTGGGCTATAGATAATATGGTCTTAATTATATTCAGTACTCTGTGTGGATCAATGTACTTTTTGATCACAGACAACATGTGAGGGCATGATAACCACAGACTTGTACAAACTACATTCACACGTAACGTAACTTTTGTTCATCATGAGTGCACACCCGTATGGTTTGCTGGAGGCTACTAATTGGTCGGCTGCTACATCCCACTAGCCAAGTCGTTCAAGGTGCAGTAGGGAGGCACGTTTACCCAAATGATCTAGCGCCAGTTGGTTAGCGAACGTTTTCAGTCGAGCGAATATATCTTTGGCGTACATGTCAACGCTAACTGCTTCATTGCCATTGCAATCTTATGTGCGCTGCATCCCACAATCTCGCATCAATCATGCACTGTTAGACTAAGTTTTGATAATGATGATGGGCTTGCAAAGGGGCACGCTTTTTTGGTCTTCAGTTTGCATTTTCCGGACAAATACTAGTGCGACTTCCGACGTGGATATGGGTGGATTGTGTACAGGTGGCCCAGCCAGGCTGTGTAATCAACGAATTCACATTAAATCAACGATAAACGTTTTGTCCTTGTCGTCGACTAAGTTCGAAATTCCTGCTGAGCCTTAGTAAAGAATTGATAGTACAGTCTACTTACCTTGTATGCTACCAGTGGAAGACATCCGATGGAACAGATGGCGACTCCCAATCTAACATACCTGAGTGATAGTGGTTGAATAAGTGATCAACTTGCGTGCAAGTCGACGGTATTTCCGACGGGGAAGGAAATTATCGTTGTATCGCACCCAAAGGTAGATTGTGCTGCTCACATTTTCACCGCCACCTTTACCACTACAAAATTTTTTATCGGAACATCGCCAATCAGCATCAGGAAATGTTTCAGATAACCAAAGAAGGGAGAAACATTTTTCCCTGAGCACATGGCCGTACATCACGGATCGTTCACGACCCATTCTATCTTTGACAAGGATCTTCAAAGTGATTCCAGAAATGAGTAATGTTAAAATACATAGTTATGATAATAACGTTGGCTTTTTGTTCGAGTTCATGCCAGGAAAAAGATTTTTCAGGATGGAAAAATGAACAGTCGAAGAATTTCACCATCATTCGACGTAGACGGTTCCGAAAAAATATACAAAAACATTTGTAAAGATGAAGGAAGATAGGAGGGTCCCAATTTTGCGGGAAATGGACGATCGCTGGCACTGGACTTCGTTATCTCCTCAAAATTGACGGAATTTCACAAACCTCGCGACTTGTCCAACGAGTACGGGATTTTGATTGTTCGGATGTTATGGAATGTTGTCTCGCGTTAGAATTTATCGTGGAATCGAGAATGAAAAGCAAAATTACATGATAACCAGGAGAACGCGAAATGATCGTCTGAAGTATGACGAATAATGGAATCTGATATTTTCTGACCAAACCTTTCACATAGAATTTATAATTTTGTATTAGTTAATAAAATGTATATCTCCAACAAACAGTTGTTATCGAATAACTCAAAAAAATATCGATTCACAGCTTTTCCTAGTATATGACCACAACCAAATTCCGATGTCGACTTAGTATATACGGCCGTTATGTAGAATGGAAAAGATGTTTGGCAACACGGGAAGATTGTCAGGTGGTCTGTTAGGATAGGAAGATGAACATATTTGTATGTAATCATATGAGGCGAACAGGCTAAGTTATATATACTTTTTTCAAACACAGCTATTGCATAGTAGTCGATAACTATACACAACTGGTAATCATTAAGTATGGAGTAGGAGTATGCTAGGATGGTTTGGCTACTACGAACGGGGGTGTGTATGATGTTACCATGTGTTGGCTATAGTTTTGTTGTCCAGCTGCAAGTTTTAAATATAACTGTACAAGATCTATCCTGTTGGAGAAATAATAAGTTTCGAAATTTAGAGGTGTCTCGAATGGTGAAGTTGATAACTTTGATTAGTTCGAAGTGTATATGGCGTTGCATAATGTGGTATAGGTTTACCCCCAGATGTTATCAGATGAGATCACATGTTTAGATGTTATTAGGTCCGTTTTCAAAGATATCGTCTTCAGACAGGCAGAGTTTGAAAATAGACATGACGTTCCTTAATGTCAGGAAAGTTTCTAAGCTTCGTTTGAATTGATGTATTTTCTTACTGGCTCTAATTGCATGTGGGAGTTTGTTCCAAATGTAGGTATATTTCACTAGGAAAAAATTCGAACGCATATTTTACGAGATTTAAGAGCCGTCAAGGTGAACTCTTTGTTCCTGATGCTGTATTTGGAGCTTTGTTGGAGGTGAATCGCGAGTTTGTCAGTAAATTTATTGCCATAAACTAGATTATACATGAGTGCAAGGTTCAGCTTGAGACGCCGTAGCCAAAAAGGATCTAGTTCAAGCGTCTGGCAACGTTCTCTGTAGTTCAGAGAAGACGGATAACCCACTAGATCTTTCGTGAATGCACGTTGGAGACTTTCCGAAGCTAGCCTACCATACTTGCGCAAGTGACTATATATGAACGTGCAGTACTCAAGTTGTGGTCATACGCACGGCTTGTAAAGGTGTAGTCGAGCTGCGAGAAGGAAGAATGAGTGCTTAATGTATCCAATCGTTCGTCTAGTTTTAGCTACTAGGAAAGATATATGTCCAGCGAAGCTGAATGAGTTTGAGTAACGCATACCCAGGTCGCGGACTGAGTTGGCAGTTGAAATATCACGACCATCCAGCTTTATAAAGTCCTCTGGTATATGACAACCGTGTGCGACGATGGTAGATTTATTGGCTGAGAATTCCATAAGCCAAGTTTGGCACCAGGACTCTAGTGACATGAAGTCCTCTCGTATATTTTCTAAAGAAGAATTGAGATCGCCAGAAGGAAAGGTGTAGACAAGTTTGATGTCATCAGCGAACAGGAATAGTTTTCCATGCTTGATAACATTACATATATCATTTATATACATAAGAAAGAGTAACGGTCCCAGGACGCTTCCTTGAATCACTCCACTAGTGACTGATCTGGGCGTTGGGCTGTTATCTCCTAGTTTCACTGTTTGTGTGCGGTCTGCAAGGTATGAAGCAAACCAGCTAAGCAATGGGCCACTTATACCGAAAGATGTCATTTTTATCAGAAGGCGCTTGTGAGGCACGCGATCGAAAGCTTTTTGCATGTCCAAAAGTGTAATAATAATTGCATTCCCTGAATCAGCAGATTTTGTAACGTGATCAAGGAATTCCAGCTGGCACGTCATGCACGAACGTTTGCTGAGGAACCCATGCTGGGAGTGGTTTCTAAGATTTTGTGATAATAAGAATTCTACCTTGCGACATTATATTATCCTTTCCAACACTTTAGAACAAATTGAAGTATGGTTAATGGGACGATAATTGTTGATGTCTTGTCGCGAGCCACCTTTGTAACGGGGCTGAATTATAGAAATTTTCCATTGGAGAGGGAAGGAGCCTAATGACAAAGAACGTGTATAAATATGAAGCAAATGGAGAGGAATGTCATCTCCTCCGTGTGTGAGAGAAACAGGGTGTATACCCTCTGGACCAGGTGGATAAGAAGGTTTGGTAGGAGCTAACTGAGAGCGTATTTTTACTGCATCAACAGTAACGTGACTTGGGAACGTGTTTGTCTTTACAGAGAAAGGTGGAGGCAATACATTTTCTTCAATGTTGAAAGAAGCAGCGAAATATGAATTGAAAGCCTCGCGGATTGTTACAGGATCATCTACGGTGATTTTGTTTTGTAGTGTAACTGTTGAGATAATAAGGTCTCTTGTACAGTTTCTGCGTTTCAATAACTGCATCAACTTAAAGCTTTTCTCCTTGCTGTTCACCTCAGGTTTTTCCTCATTTACTTGGAGCATTTTGATTCTATTTTCTATAGTGTCAAACATTTTATGCATTTGAATAATAAGGGAGAAGTCATTTGTTTTTCGGTGTCGCAATTTCAGACTTTTGAGCTTACATTGCTCTTTTGGGGTGAGGATCCTGCCTTTACCACACACACTACGGCGATTTGATCTTTCCGGGGCTAAGATATTTATACAAGACCTGAAGTTTCAATCAAATGCTTCGGTTGCAATACTAGGGTCAGAGGTCAGAAAGAATGTGTTCCACAGCAAGGACCTCAACAGAGTGACGGGCATCTTCCAGTCGATTACCTTTATTTGGCGATAACATAATATGTTCAAATATTTTACAGCTTTTAGGTCAAACATGAAGTTGACCACGTTGTGATCACTTCCTGGAAACTGTTCTAGGACGGATACTTTAGCAGAAGAGATACCTGTTGTAAAAATGAGATCTAAAATGTGGTCTAGTCTGGTAGGTGCTAAAACGTGTGGGCACCAACCATTTACTTGGACACATGCAGGAAACTCTGCTTGATTTGCAGGGGCTGTGAAAGAGGTCCAGGAAATATTGGGCATATTGAAATCTCCACCAATTATTTTGTACTGTGTGGGCAATGTTGATACCTAATTCAGTCCATTAATAAGGTTGGTCATGTCGTCACGAGTGGCGTTAGGTGGTCTGTGGACGCATCCTAAGAGTAGATCACAGGAATCAGTTGATACTGATAGCCACAATGAGTCATCAATTCTATCAAGACATGGCTCAGCGAGTATGGTTGCAGAATACTGCTCCCTTAAATAAATTAAACATCCACCGCCATGTCCTGTACCACGATTTTTACGGAACATATGATAACCTACAACATTTAGTTGTGTGTTTGATGTCTCAGGGGTACACCAAGCTTCAGTGATCAGAATAATGCAAGGACTATATAAGAAGGTGAAAGGTCTAAAAATATGCATCTTGTTGACAAGTGAGCGTGCATTCAAAAGCAATAAACTTAGTCCATTTTCCTTATTCGACGTTATTTTTAGACCTTTAACCTTCTTATATAGTCCTTGCATTATTCTGATCACTGAAGCTTGGGGTATCCCTGAGACTTCAAACACACAACTAAATGTTGTAGGTCATCATATGTTCCGTAAAAATCGTGGTA
>JTDE01003560.1:52580-72550 GCA_014338405.1 Paragonimus skrjabini miyazakii
AGGTATACGATGTCGGATCTATATTAGTAATTCTCGTGAGTAACTTCTTAAGGCCATCGAGGTGAAGCTTATCTGGCACATTGAATACAACGGCATTATATGTGCAACGCATCCGTTTTGTGATTTCTGTTGTAAGCGTGTTGAGAGACATGCTTGCGCTTTCCATGTTATCCATCTTGGGACTTTCCGGTACTTTGAAGATGTAAGATAGGGAGATAAGATTTTCCCTCGGAGAATCGAATACAACATGACTTGTTTTTAGTTGGGCAAGTTCAGCTTCCAGTTTGGACACCTTACCAAACAACTCCGCCAATACATAGTCTAGGGGGATAGAACAGTTCTTAGTTAGAGAGGTACTGGCGGGAACCACCAGTTTATCTTCCCCCCTTTAAAGGCAGCATCTTTGGAAGGGCCTTTGTAAGTTTTGGACCTAGAGCATTTGCCCTTAAGTCGTTCAATATCTACTTTAGAGCTAGAACAAGTGGTTTTGACACCAGTCGATCTTGTTTGACGACCGGTTTTGGTCATCATAATTTGTTATATAAGGATATTTTTTAGACAGACGGAGACGTAGATAAAATATGAACAGACTGGACGGTATAAAAGTTGTCAAAAATAACATTTATATGAGAAACTTCAAATTAAATATCCACGCAGTAATTACTTGCCCTTTTCGAATCGCGCGCTCACCACAGGGAAGAGACATGGATTTGTTTGTAATCATATAGGGCGAACAGGTTAAGTTATATATATTTTTTCAAAACAGTTTCAGCGTGCACAGATGTTGGATAAGATCAATAACTATACACAGCTGGCTATCATTAAATATGAAGTAAGTGCGTACCTCGATGATTTGCTTATTACTAACGGGGAGTGTATACCAACACCATGTGTTGAATATAGTTCTGTTGTTCAGCTGCAAGTTCTGGAAATAATTGTGCACAAGATCTATCCTGCTGGAGTCGTAATAATCTACGAAATCGATATAACTCCAATGGTGAAATTGACAGCTTTGATCAATTCGAAAGGTAAGTGGCGTAACATCACGCGACACAGAGGGCTCCCCCTCAGACGCTACTAAATCCATTTTCAAAGATAACGTCCTCTGGCAGGCAGAGTTTTACAATGGACATGACATTCATTAACGAAAGAAAGGTTTCTAAGCTTCGCTTGAATTGATGTATATTCTTACTGGCTCTGGTTGCATATGGGAGCTGGTTCCGATTGTGGGAATATTACATTATGAAATGATTGAACGCAGTTTCTTGAAGTTGAAAGACGCCAATGGAAATCCCCTGTTTCTGAGAGTTACTTTCGGCTAGATTGTGGGCGAAACGCAAAGTTGGCATTAAATTCATCATCATAAACCAGATTATACATGAGTGCAAGTTTCAGCGTCTGAACGGCCGCTTCCAGCTGGTTTCGGCTCTGAAGCACCAGACCGACAAACTACACAATTGCCCAATTTTCGACGATAATTCAAAGGATATGCTTCGAAGTAAGTCACTTGTAATGCCTAGGATAAATGTGACGAACGACGTGGGCTCGGTTCTGAACATGCATATGAAACTTAGCACCACGAACGTTTTGAGTGGCGGTGGTGAGGCGGAGAGACAAGAATGGATTAAAAATGAAGGTTTACACCGCAGAATACGAAGCTTTGAATGTAATTTTTGACGACGAACAAAATGTTAAGAGACAAGCCAAAACGCTTCCAGTAGTACAGGCCAATATGACTGTTACGTTCTTGATGCTCTAAAACTTAGAGAAACCAGCCATCTGACAATGAAACAGATTAAACACGCAGTGATCTACGGCATACCGGAGCTTGCTTCGAGGGCTGGCCACCACAGAGCCTACTCAGTGCTCTGTCAATTAGTGAGTATACTGAGCACTGCCAACAACATTACACATGTGGCCACTAAGAGATATTCAGTGGTTCAATGGGTTGTAAACGGAAGAAGGAAGCTGGAACTTTTGAGGATTCCGTATATTGATGCGTAGAATCTCAAGTCCCTAAGCAACAGGCTGAAATGGGGAAAAGAGGTGCAGTATCTAAACTAACGCAATAGATGTTGGTCAAGGTGAGCCTTGAAAATTGTTAAAGAGCTAATAGAAGCAACATGGTCTGATAGAACATTCCAAGCCTTGCAAACGCGCAATAAGAAAAAGCTGTCTGCATTCAAGTCTGCTATGTTGGACCTCTAGATTTAGGGGGTGGCTCCTCAGTGTCACGTTACTCCTTTTGTTGAGCATCAGGTGGCAAGGATGTTCCGGGGACTATATAATCAAAAGGAATAATATCAAGTCTCCTCTAAGTTGACGGTACCCTAAGGAGTACACGTTCAAATATTTGAGCCTCTCCTCTTATGGTCTAGTTTTCAGGCCCCGGACTGACTTAGTAGCTAATAGTTGTACCGTCTCCAGAAGTAACTTGTCCTTTTGGAGACGCGGTGGCCAGATTACAGATCCATTCTCCAGATGTGGTCGAACGATACTGTTATAAAAAAGCTGAAAACAATTAGGAATGAACTAGCCGAAGAGGCGTTTCAATAACGTCAGGATGTTACTAGCCTTTGTTGCATTTGTTTTAGCGTTCACTGAGCTCGAGAGATTGTGCGAAATAGTGCATCCTAGGTCCTTCTCAACAAGAACCGTCTGAAGCGGATTTCCGTTGAGGTAATAAGTGGTTTTCATAGAACCGCGAATGTGCATACCTTTGCACTTACTAGTATTAAATTCGAGTCAGTTCACTCGAGACCAGTTAAAAAAACGTCGAGGTCTTTCTGTAGGATGATAGTCATCGGTTATATTGACGGCTCGCCAAATTTTGACGTCGTCCGCAAAAAGTTGTAACGGAGATGTGATCGAGAGTGGGAGATTGTTGATGAATACCAAAAATAGCAGCGCGCCAAGAATTGAACCTTGTGGCACTTCACTGAGGCTAGGCCTATAGGCAAAAAAAACACCATTAACGCGCACCCAGTACAGGCGGTTAGCAAGATTCGACACCAGCAATTGGAGAAGATTGCCTCGGAATCCATAATGAGAAATCTTGCCAATCAAAATAGAATGATTCACGCAGTCGAATGCCTTAGCAAAGTCGAGATATACAACGTCTATTCCATTACCCTGATCAACTGCTTTCGTCAACTGATCGGTGGCTATTAGCAGATTTGTGATACACGACCGGCCCTTGCGAAATCCGTGTTACGCATTGGAGTAGAACTCACGAGAGGTGAGATACTTATAATAGGAGTCGTATACAAGCGCCTCTAAAATTTTTGAGAGGCTTGACAGCAACGCAATTGGTCTGTAGTCACTGGGGCAATTTCGTCTATCACATTTGTAAACGGTTGTAATGCACGGAAGTTTCCAACTGCTGGGTACTGTTCCCTTGGAGACGAATTGCGTAAACAGTGAGCTAAGTGGGTTAGCAAGCTGTTCCGCCGCTTCCCGTAAGGTATTAGGTAGTATAACGTTGAGGCCAGGGGAGCTGTCCCTAAGGCACGTGAATCTAACGAACACCGCAGTGGAGGAAGTATCCACAGTGTAAATGCCATCGATTTCAGTGTCAAGACGAACCTGAAGGACTGTTGGTGGCTGCGCAAAAACACTGTTGTAAAACTCAGTAGGGACATCAATGGTCTCCGTATCAGAGCCATTAAGGTCTGATGAGCTTAAGAGTTGTGGAACTCTGGCTTTTACATTTCGAGTTGGTGCCACAAATCGGAAGGGGCTATTTGAATCAGCGATAAACCGTTCTGTACTATGTTGTTGGTAATGGAGACGGTCGCGGCGAACTAGCGATGTACACCGATTCCTTAGGGCAGCGTAGATTTTTTGGTCAACATCAGATCCTGATTATCGATAGCACGTCCAAGCATACCGCTTCTTCAGAATGAGTTTAAGTTCACTAGAGCGTAGTTGACTCGGAGGCTTGTTTCGTTTATAGCCCGATAGTGGTGTAGATTCACCTACGGCTGCAGAAACGACGATAGTAGGCTTCTCACAGAAATAATCGAAAGAGTAAATTGGGGTGAAGTTCGCCCATGACTGCGTTTCCAAGTAGCCACGGAGTTTCTCCACGCCCATTTTCCGGAAGTTTCTGCGATGGCTTGTCGTTGAGCTGACGAGGTTCGTGCTGCAAATGAAGTTGAATGAGATGACCGCGTGATCACTTGGTCCGAGTGGTAAGTTGTTGTCGACCATCAACTCTTCGTTAGGGACCAAGTAATCCAGCCGCGACCGAATTATGGCCAGTACGCCACCGTGTAAATTCAGATATGTGTTCCGTGTGGAAGAATCGTGCAGAGATAGAATTTTTGGTGCCTGTGTAACAGCAAGCTGGAAAGTTGATTTCAGGTAAATTGAAATCGCCCATTAAGAGAATGTAGGGAAATTCTACAGTGGGTAAAACTTTCAATCTAGATAATGAGAGTTCGTCTTTAGAATTATCCAAAGATTGATGACGATAGTAGACCCCTACTGGCCAGCGTTCGAAGCCACTTAAGCGAATCGAGCACCAGACCGTTTCTTGAATCGCGGCAAGTACTGGGCTGTCAAAAAGGAAGACTTGAAAAGAAATGTGGATAAAGCGGGCCGATCCCCCTCCTCCACCTTCAGTTCTATCCGCACGGAAGATAACCATATCCTCTAAAGTGATTTCAGAATCCTGGTAGGAAGTGCTCGGCTACGACTCCGTTATGGCTATAATCCGGGGCTTTGTGGTATAACAAAGTTTGCGAAGCTCTGGTAATTTATTCACTAAGCTAAGCGCATTTGTGTACATGCACCTTACAGAGTTAATAGTAAAGGAATGAACGTTCTCCGGCGATTGTGAATGGGGAGGGTCCATTCAAAACGCAACGCTGACGGAGGTCACCGACTCCTGTGCAGTCGGCTGTAGTGAGTTTTTTGAGGTCATTAAATCCTCAATGGGAACCACCAGGCGACTAGTGCGCGTGCGGTGATTGGCTTTTAGTAAATCTCGTTCTTTTTTAGAACGGTCCGGGTGAAACGAAATCCCGCCAGAGATAATACGACGCCGGTGGCGGAACCGCTCCAGTATGTGCGATGACATTTCATGTGAGATGACGGTACTTTCGAGAAGTCGTGGTACGGATTCGTCCGACTCCAGCTGGTGTCGCAGTATGCGATGAATACGTTAAACCTGGACGTTGGTAAGTTCAAGAGCAGTTGGCAGGAATCGCTACTGACTCTTGTCATGTTCCAGATCGTTCGTGGTGGAATCGGGGACACCCCTAATAATAATACTGCGAGATCGATCAGTGGTTCCAGGTCCATTCTGAGCGAGTTTTCGTCTCTGGCGTCCAGCCCATGGTATATCAGGGTATATCCGGGCCCCGGAGTCCTTGGAATTCGGTCGCTTTTGCTTATATACCGTTGCCATGTTGACAGTAGTCATGGGCGTGTGCGGTTTTGGAGAAACCGGGGTAATCTTCTTTGACGGCGCTCCTGAGGCAATTAACGCATAGGATGCTGTGCCTGTACCACTTGCACTACACGCCTTCTGGCTACATCCCGCGGCTCAGAGAATGTCACATCCACTGGTAAGGTGCCCGTTTCAGAACTAGGGGCCTGCCTAGCGGTTACACAACTGAGGCAAACAAAGTGGATGCAGTCTAGCTGTGTTGTTGTTAACACTTTGTAAACCTCGCTCGACGTGCCTAGAAACGGGGTGTGAAACCACGCGTCGCAGAGCAAACACTGCATGGCGCGGTCCCTCGCGCGGATTATCTTTACACAAGATCCACAGCTGGATCTTTTCACCATCTCCGGGGCGACTACGCGAATAAGAACGGGCTACTTCGCAATTCTGGAAGTCTTTGGGTTACGGACGCAGTCAAGTGTCAATAGAACAACGCGCAGAGAAATTCGAACTCACAGTATTCAAGCTTCGCGCCACCGGTACAGCTAACGCCCGGAAGTTGGAGTTGCGCCCATATTAAAGAGAAGCTTGGCCTAAACCAACACCTGCAGAGTTTACACACGCAACGCACTGTTACAGATTCAAGTTATATCATGAGCTCACAAGCATTACAGTAGCCTCAAACACCTGCTAATCACTGTAGCACTTCAAAAGACGGTCGAACGGGAGAGATAAATGAAGAGTGGAGAATCAGCCCACTTGCGTCAAATAGGTCACATGTTAGATTTTTACATGTATATTGGTCGTGTTTACATAGAGTTCCCAGCTGATGCAGTAGTGATACTATATGATACTATTCAATTTCAGAAAAAAAACTTGAAAACAGTTGTAGCAAGGAAAACAACGTATTCACTAAAAATGGTGTGAAAACAGCATGGAGAACTCTGTACTACTTGGTCTCTGCACCCGTCCAAGAATTGTGGCTGTTGCTAGGCTTTTGAGCTAAAGCTTCTTCCATGATGGAGTAATAAAATGTGTAAGGAAGGTTCGGTGGCAGGCCCAGTGACAAATTGCATGAATGAGTATAGTGTTAGGAACAAGTGGGACGAGCTCCAAGCTAGTAAGGGAAGGTCTGATTTCATGGAGGTGACTGGGACCGAGCGCACACTAAAAATTTGTGTTGCAGGCCAAGGCCCACTAAAATATTGTTGCCAACGTGCAGATAGACATGACCGCAAATCACGTAACAATGTTCTTTCATTGATAGCTTAGCGGAACGACCAGAGATTCAGCAGTCAACAGGTATTGCCAAATTTCCAGATGGCAGGATGTTTTCAGAGAGACTGAACATAATTCACAATTTCTCCCAGATGCCGCATTCTCTTGGACTTTTCGGTCGGTATCTCTTAAAAGGGTAGCTTCAGTTATGCTGCGGTCTGCAGCATCTGTACACACTACTGACGAGCTCTGGCAAGAGCGAAACTCGAGTATTATGTTGCTTTTCACAAAGGGCTAACTGAAAACACTGAAATTAATTTGAAATGCCTTCGATTTTTATAGATTCTCAACCTATCAACTGTAGGCTGTTGTTCATTAGAACACTGGAGAATACCATACTTGTGGCTCAAACATACAGCGGCTTCTCAACGCAGAACCTAAAAATGAAGAACTAACCGCAACAACCGGGTGTTGCCTACGCTGGCCAGTAAGAATGTCCTTCTTGGTTATTTTATAGTGTATGAAGTTAACCAAAACGAAAAACGTTTTTCAGTGGAATCCTTCGAAATCCTTATTAAGAGTCCTTCACTTGAAGACCTTCGTGTTGCCTCTGAACCACCTCAGGGCCGTTTTAGATTTCGTGGCCCTTAACGATCCACACAGTGCCGGAAACCGAAAGCTTGAAGCACTTATGTGTGAGAGCCACTTTCGAACAGTCAAGATAACTGCCACCCGAAAGTTGATGATTATTAGTTCGACGACTTACGTACTAGGAAAAAGTAATAGTGGGTGATCAAGTAATCTCTGTGATTAAAACAGGTAAAGCCATCCAGGAAAACGTCAGTCTAGGCAAGGGCTGAAAGGGGACCAATGAACTTTGGCTAACGAATTAGTAAAGCTCGTAAAGATTAAGCGTTGGAGTATTTTATCATGGTGGGAATGTAGGAGAATTAGGCCTCAAAATGAAGAAAATGGTCTTGGAGCAATTCAGAATTGCGTGGTGACATCGGGTGTTTGTAAGGACATAAATGATGACGTCGTGGACCTGGTGAGGTTCGGTTAGAACATCTTCTGGAACTGAAGTCGAACTTGGCTAAGGAGACTGCATTAAAATTGAGAGTACACTTTAATTGAGCGTTGTTAAGGCATTCTTATTAATGGCCGTCTGTTTTGTTAACAGTGGAAAAGGGAAGTTTCGACGACAAAAGTGTAGAGGCCGAAACTCTTCTTTAAGTTCTTTCTGAGGTCGCATACGCGGGATGCAGATAAATCACTCACATTTAAGGCGAGGTTTGACATGCCAGCAAGGCTAGCTATATATCATTTTGCGTACAAAGTGGAGGGTCGTCTGTTGGAGATGATTAAGAAAATACGGCATCAGGACAGGGTGACGTCCATCATGTTGCTTTACAGCCACCGACGGTAGTCTTAGCATACTAAATTGTCTAACTGTATACTTTGTACATGGAGTTGGCAAGGCTACCGAAGACTTGGACGATAGAAACAGTAACTCAGGTGGGCGAAGAAACGGAAGTCTCGAAAAACTGATCCGCAAACCCCATCTCAACAATATTAAGTTTACCGGAGCGAATAATCAGAGACAAGACGGCACATCATTTTACCAGGAGCAAATCATTGACAACACAGCCCTTGGGTTTTATGAATCGACCACCTTTTCCAGGAAACATTTTGTCTTTTCCGGATTGACCGACAAGATGTTTGGACCTGGGTAAAAAAGCTGGGGCTGACACCTGCAGTTTAAGGAAATTCCCAACTCTACTAATTGTCGGCTGTCATATATGACATAAGGAACTTCCAGTGTAGTCCCTCTGGTATCAAAATGTATAAAGACCTACCCACCTGACGCACGCTTTCGGAAAATTTCTTCAATTTTGGTGGGTGTTCGAATATTTGTAAGATCTACCAACACAACATCGCACTAGACCAACGACGATGGAGCTGCGGTGATTTTGTCTGAAGTGGCCTGATCATTCGTTCTTGCTCGGTGCATAGCATGCTGATCAGTTGTCAGCTCAAGGCAAAAGCGGCCGTTCAATGCGGGCCAATAGCGTTCAGGACATTCATACGACCTTCTGCGAACGGTATTTTATACACTTGCGTGACATGCAAGTATTCCTACTCCACCTTTCAGGTCACTGCGCGAACACTTGGGAAAAAAGTACGCCAGAAGTAGAAAAAATGTATTGTCAATACTGGCGATTTGTCTGCCCTTGCCAACAAGACGTTAAAATACCGACTGTTATGAGAATCGTAAAAAGTTACATAACCCCAGAGAGGATGCTGAACACCGGTTTACGATAAAGTTTTCATTATCGGCTAAGCACGAACCATTGGTCATAACGACGTTTATTTCTTAGATACAAGACAATCCGCACAATCCCTCGTGCCGTCGGAACCTGGCGTCCCTCACGCTCCTCTATATATAACTTATTCTTCAGTGCTTGTATTTCTTCGATGAACGGCGAAACACTCGAAAGCCGTCAAAAGCATCCGGCTTGCTTACCAACAGAAGTTCCCAGCAGTTTTGGTAAAATTGCGTTCGCCTTGTGTGCATGAGCGAAAGTGACCGAGATGAATCATCTGGCCGATATCCGTCCTCTGCACTGACGGCTCCTGCAAATCCCAACTGATCTATTACGAAGCGGCGGCTCCTGAAAGTTTGTGATGAAAAGCTTTCGTTGAGTTCCCGTCATATAATTAAAAAAACCCACATATTGTTGACTTTCCAACGTGCCCTTCGGGCAAGGTGCATTACTATTCAAGTAAATGGTGTTATCGGGAAGTGAAAAGTATAAGTAGTCGGGGGTGGTGTCCGGAACATCAAGTCCTCCTGCTGCCGCCTCAATGAAGAATCTGACAAGAAGGGCGTCAACTGCGCCACCTCAGGAACTAATCATTCGTTCATCGCGAATATCCGTCTAAGCAAAACAATAACGAAGCGCCTGTCACATTTCAGAAGATCTCTCGAAGTTGCAAGCCAGTGCAGGTTGAACAATAAGAGTCTGCCATCCGGATCTTCTTCATTTCTTACATTCCTCTCCCAAGCAGTACCTAGCAGCCCCGTATGCTTCTTCTTAATCAGTCAAACGGTGAAGTATCGAACGGCTGTCTCTGTACAAACTGTCCGGATTTATTCAGTAAGCTTCCAAAGTACAGGCAGATTGTTCATGATACAAACGTCCGCATTATTAAGGGACTTGACATTCATCTGACATCAGCGGCAATAACCTCAACGTCCCTGGTACTCAGTACCCGTGTCACTTTGCCCAAGGGATAAAATTGGACTCCAAGAGCTTCCGTAACCAAAGGCTCCAAGCAACTATGGCCGTCGGGAAGCTTTAGTCTCTTGAGAAATATGATGCACTATGAATCTGACTAGAAATGCCCGGTCAAGGCGTGATCCCAGCGGAAGTATTATGGGTTCGGCCATGCGCAACACACCTGGTGATAACGCTTTTCTCGGCACCTTGTAAAATTTTCCAAGATGACAGGATTCTTTCTTGGGACTTTAACGCACCCCCAATAAACCGGTCAACAACGTCCCACCCATGCTGTAAGAACGAAATATTAGCCTCCCCATCAATGTCGATATGACAAAAAGGGTAGACACAAAACGTCAGCTTTCCTACCTACTGACCCCAGTCATATACTGTATCTTAATGACCCAATTATCACAACTGAATCACTTATAATGCAGCATATTTATCACACCATCATAATGGTACCGTGGTCATTCATTGCTTCATATGTTACAAACAGCTGGAAAGCGTATAATTCGGAACGTTAGCTTGGGCTTACAGTACTGGTTAAAGAGGCTTCCACGCTCCACTCGTTGTTGTTTATGATTTTGTGAACCAAAAGCCCACCGAGATTTGGAACGCGTTTCAACAGACCGACGAGGTATCCATACGGCGCAACATACATACTTACCTATATTGTTAGTCCCCACGTCGAACCTGTCGCCCCCGTAATGACTTTTCCCGTTTATTTGCGGAGCGTTAACTCACTGATACGTTAGACGCTCTACAGGTCATTCACACGGTCTGGACTATGTCTAAAAGAGAAGTCCATGAGCAGTAAACTCTAACACGAACATGTTCTATGCAGGGCTCGTGCAAACAGAAGTTTTCATCGAGTGGTACTTGTTGGCCGAACAGAAATCTTCAAATATCTCCCCGGGGTTGTCTGAGTGGGAGACTTACTACGGCCATTTGTTTGTTATCGCGATATTCAAGGATTAGCACTGGACGGTTTGCAAAGTAACAGCGCCGAACTAGCACCCAACTCTATCATTGCGAAGCTTTTGACAACCACTTATTACAGCTCACGTTTGCGTACCAGGTGGTGATGACATCCCATCCAAGCTGAACTTCACATCCGACTTCCTTGGGCATTCATTAAGGTTCGGTGCCCACCCCCTCAAATCTCCTATTTATACCAACAGTCTTGCGGATAGTAGTTAACCAACATTTTCCCCTAGTTTAGAATGTTGACCACTCAAGTTTTCTAGTTTCATTTCGAAGTTATTAAGCTCCATTGAGACGAAAGGAGTCTTCCTATTAATGGCAGTTAGTGCGTGGATATGCCATTAGTTGCAGACTGGCAATCACGTAATGAATTGTGGTGCGCTTAGTATAACAAACATCACCAAATTACGCCTGAAAAATCTGCTTACCCGGGTGTTGTCTAATTTACATTTCGTTCGTCAGCAAAAAGGGCGGTGAAAAGGGTTTGTTATTCTTTGATTGATCAGACGGATCTTCTTACCATTTATATTGAAGTATTTCAAGCGTTGCACGGAGTTCGTGTTGGATTGGCACTTGAATATACTGAACATGCCACATATTGGTATACGCACCTATAAACATGTACAGCGCACAGATACCAAACTGGTGAACACCCTGCAACATACCACTTATAAGCTGCGGCCTAATGTTGTTCATCTTTATTCAGTTGGGCTCTGACGTGTTCCCAGTGATTTATTCGTACACTCTTTCAGTGGTATGGGTCTCACAATACAATTTCGTAGTTTAGTGGCTGATAGCGGTCGATGGGGTGTGGACGGAAGCTTTACAACTTCGATCGTTTAACCTCCCCCAGGCATTAGTTCTGTTAATTCTGAGTTTTCAGTTGCTGAATCGACAATCCTCCCGAAGTTTTTAAATGTGCCTCTAGAAATCCTTCCAAAGCGTCACTAGATCCTCACTTGTTTGGGATAAATGGATCCATGGTTTTAACATACCCGTGGTATTTGCTGTACTCTCCACGAGCGGAGCTACACTCGATTTTCCTGCGATTGTTCTGAGTTTAATAACCGCCTTCTAGACACTTGAAAATAAACGGAGAATATCCGGGTAATTGGGGCTTCTAGATTCTAACTGGTATACCAATAGTTACGGTCGTTGAAAACGCGCAAGACCGAAATGTAAGTCAAATGGAAGTCGATAAGTTTCAGGATAACCCTTGGTAGCGTGGAGTGTAGGGCGTGTTTGAAAAATGGCTGTCATTGGCTTTAATAAGGCTCTTGACAAGACATTTTGTCAGCGATTGTGTGTGAAACTACACGATATTTGACTAGGTAGGAGGGTTTCACGATGAATTTCTACGTTGAGACGTAGCAGGGAGATAATCATGCTCGTAGATTCATATTTCCCCTGTAACTATATGGTGAGTTGGAGGGTCAAGTTTCTATGTTCGCCTATCATCCCTTCTCGCTTTATGTTAATGAGATTCTTGGGCAAATCTTCTGATGCCTATAGATGACTGTAAGGGGTAAAATATGTCGGACAGGACTGAGATAGTTTCAGAGTTTGTCGTTACAGCGAGTCGGGATCAAAACAAGCTGCAATTGGTCAGCTTTCATTAAAAGTGATTTTCTAATTCTGAGCAAAGTATTAGACTATAAAAAGGAAGGACCGTGTAAACAGAGCTTATTGACGGTAGTGATGTTGTATTCGGAGAAATCCAGTATGTCTGATAAACACCTAAACAGTCATTGCCTGAGATGAAAAAATTCCAGACATTTTTAAGTAAAGCTTCGGTGATGGTAAAGAGATCAATCAAACTGCACGCCTAAAATTTGTTTTCTCCGCCTCTTTCAGGTTTTGCGAAGACCACATAGCTGGACCACGCAGAGGGAGCACCAACGAAGGGGATCAATGAATAATTGTAGGATGCCTGATTTGGCTGATTTGCACAGTACATCACATCACGTTACCGTGCTCCCGTTTAGCCCGTGTTGCCGAATACGTTCCTCCTACGGCTGTTTGCTAATTGGGTGGTTGTGAATGCGGCTGTGACAAACTCCCGTGGCATCCGACTTAGCACGTGGATACTCCAACCCCTGCACTGTGACTTGCCATTCTTTGCAAGAATCCTCCAATTGCTGGATAATACAATAATGTCGCAGTCCGGCTCGTCTTTTCTTTTGTCGTGTACACAATATCAATTACTGTCGGTGGAACGCGCGTGCTCATGTTTGTGCATCATGACGAAACTGACTTGTCTAACGATCCTATTTTTTGCTCATCATGTTAGGGGTATGATTAAAACGTGTACACATTTTTGTGCTAATCTTTGCATTTGCTTAAACTTTTGTTTGATTGAGTTAAGAAACATAGACTCGAACGTACGACTCACGCTGAAGGCTGGCCTACCGTTCCGCTTTGTTATCGTTTCGTTTAATTATTCGCCCGCTCTCACGTCGAATTCACGTGTAACCGATACAATCCTCTTTTACACATTGAGTTAGTTTCACCCGGTAGTCTTCGGTTCGTCTGGTTCTAAAACCGGTGATCCCAATGTAATTGCATATTACGGTGTACGCTCAGGTTAAGTGAAAATTTTCTTCTCTGCCGTCATATTGCGTTTCGAGTGCGTATAGTGCACAGCTATATTTTTAAAAGTTATGTATCCCCTTTAATTTTACTCAATCGCTATGAACATTAAGGATATTTGGTCGGATTTTTTGGCTTCCGCATCATCGATGACGTTAGCAGTGCCTGTATTAAGAAGTTTGTTCCGGAGTTTTTTCGCTGTGTTGGAAATAGGGTTCGGTAACCGACGTACAACAAACGATTTGGACAGTTCCCCCCAATTAATACCGCATCTACCCCCATTATGCTGGACCCTTTCAGCGATATCTTACTGGGCTCAACAACTAATTGCTGTGAGTTGGCTAAGCAAACAACTTTCAGCAAAGCACGCCCGTCCGAGAAAATGCGTCTCGAATAACTGTTTCGCCGGTTTCAGTTGGGCAACAAGAGGCCACCACTGCTTTTTCGAGACATGCGGTATGTAGTAAGTAAACCCCAATCACAGGAGTCTCTTTTCCAAGGGTAGCAGGTGCAACGACTTCCTTGGTGTATATGGCAACTGTTGTCTGCGTTACCTTTAGGCTTGTTGGACCACCTAGCGGTTTCGTTCAATGCAATAGACGAGCGCTTCCGAGGCGCAGCGTTGTCGTCATTAGTTGTGCATGCGGTTACCCACAACAGTCCCGCGGATAGTTTCCTGGCCACAAAGGGCGCCGAATTAGCGGTCTTGAGCACAACGTCGTGAACACAACTCTTTTAGATCGAACGCCGAGATTGCACGTTTGCGACGTGAGTTGGCGGATCTTCATGCTGGCACTAAGCGTGCCAGATCACCATCCAAAATTCCTCCGGCGTGTATCTGATCACCGTCCAGATCAGAGACTAGCGGTCTCTAATGGTAATATAAGACGTTCGGGGTGAACGCTAGACGATGCCGGCCACTAGGCAGCCGTCGGGGTTACAAACGTTTAAACCAGCGGGCCGGCGCGTTAAAGCGACGACGAACACATGCCGGTCAAACAACAGCCACCGGCAATTATCCGGTTCACGGGATTCGCCTTGAAGGTCGTTCAAAAGGCAAAGCGGTCCTTTTGGCGCGAATCCTCGATTTTAAATATTTTATGAAATTTTAAAATCGGAATTTTAGGCAAAGTACGTACAACACATCAATTGTAAATAAGCGGCGTTAATAGAAAAGTTGGAATACATCGAATAAGTCCCAAAAGTATTAGCTTGGTGATGAAAATGTTTTCACCATTTTCGCGAAAGCAACCCGTTATTGACGTTAGCTCACTTTTTCAAGTCTTATAAGTGCGATCATTACCATTTTCGAGATGAAGTACGTCATCCTAACACCTGAGAGTGCTTCATCTTGTGGCGTTTCACAGATATGGTCGAAATGGAAATATACGACCATACTGTGTTTGCTTTGCATTTCAACAAGAACACCAACACATTTGCTAGTGAAACAAATATGACAACATTTCCAGCCTCCTTTCCTATACGATATTTATACTATTTCTCTTTGTTTGCAAGATTTCAGGTAGATACTAGTCGATGAAACGTTGCTCTTCGAAATGGTTGGAAATGACGCTATCATATGGTTGTTTCCATCTTCGGTGTATATGGATTGGCGTAAGACAAGGGTACCATGTCCCATTCTATCATCTAGAATCTTCAGAAGTAAATTCTATTCACCCTACTGCATTGTTCCTAACTAGATTGGTGTCGCGTGGCGTTCATGCGTAACAATATACGGAAACAGATGAAATCAAGCTGCCTGCCGATCACCGGTATGTATATCTGTCAGCCAGTCACACTACGATGTTTAGAACGCCAAGTGTCTATTGCAGTGCTGAAAACGTCCAATCAATATGGCGATCAATGGAATCAAAGAAGATGATAAACGTGTACCCCAAACGCTTCAAATACGGATTTTTCTTCAATTCCCACATGTTTTTGTTCTCCAAATTGTTCATGGTAAAGGTGGTTCGGATCGAGCAGCTATTAGTGTGAACATATACTGCATACTCAGACGCTGATCCTAAATGAAGTCAATCGGGTGGAGCATCTACTAGTGTGAACGTATACTGCGTATGTAGACGTTATTCACAACTTATGTGAAACATGTTGAAGGAGCCACTAGTGTGAACGCATTCTGTACTCTCAGACGTTGCTGATTGAGTCAGTCGGGTGGAGCAGCTACTGGTGTGATCGTATACTGAATGCCGAGACGTTATTCATAGCTTAAGTGAATGAGGTTGAAGCACCTACTAGTTTGAACGTATGCTGCGTATACAGGCGTTCTTCATAGCTTATGTGAATCATGTTGACCTAGCCACTGGTGTGACCGCATCCTGTATTTGAGACGTTGTTGATAGTCTAAGTCAATCGGGTGGAGCAGCTACTTGTGTGAACGTATATTGCGTTCCGAAACGTTGTTCATAGCTCAAGCGAATCAGGTTGGAGCATCCACTAGTGTGTATGCATACTCAGACGTAATTCATAGCTCAAGTGAATCAGGTTGAAGCAGTTACTGTTTGGAACACATAGTGCATTCTGAGACGTTGTTGATAGTCTAAGCCAATCGGGTGGAGCAGCTACTGGTGCGAACGTATACTACATACTCCGGCGTTATTTACAGCTTAATTGAATGAGGTTGAAGCACCTATCAGTGTGAACCTGTACTGCATACTCAGACGTTAATCGTAGTTCATATGAATCAGGTTGAAGCAGCTACTAACGTGAACGCACACTGCATACTAAGACATTCTTTATTGGCCAGGTCAGCGGGATCATCCTCTGAATGGATCAAAAGCTGCAATGTCTAATAATGAATCCAAGTATATTGTACTGTATACAACTTTTATGTGTGATATAAGGTGGGGAACAGTTTGACGAGTTGGTTCGCAATGTTTAATAGTGAATCCAAGTATGTTGTACTATATACAACTTTTAAGGCGGAGAAAAGTTTGATGAGTTGGTTCGCGGGATTTCTCATTCCAGGTGTTGCTATGAAGTGGTACTTGGCGAACAGCCAGGTCCCTACATTGGCGATAGAATGAGAGTGTAATATGTATACTGCAACCGACTTACTCGGACATGTCTTAAATATTTTCTGTTTATGCAATTCATTACACCGGGGAACCTTCGCGGTGGGGATCTAATGGGTGAAGATGCGCAAACGTTAAACTGAACAATTGATGTACTGTAAGTACTTTGCCTGAAATTCCGATTTTAAAATTTCATTAAATATTTAAAAATCGAGAATTCGCGCCAAAAGGACCGTTTTGCCTTTTGAACGACCTTCAAGGCGAATCCCGTGAAACTGATAATTGCCCAGCCACCTTTTCTTTCTGAGATCCGGTCTCCAGAATGCACCTCCGAATCGACACACGACCGGAGGTGGGTTTCATCTCGTACTCCTCGACGGCTTCGCGATTGGAATCTGATATTAACTCCGAGCCGCAAACGGTAGGCCCATTCGAACTTTCGGTCGTCGACTGTTGAGTTTAAACTTTGGTATTCACTGTGGTCTTCGTTGAGTCTTTTTCGTAGCTGATATTCACTTTTTATTGTTGTTGTCGTCGATTTCCTTCATCATTTCGAGCTTCCTCAAAAGAGCCTACCGGCTAACGGACTACCGACCATGACAGCCGACGTCGCGCATCACACTGTCATGCGAGGCAGCCAGTTCGTACTCACCCACGTCGCTTAGCTCCTGATAAGCCCAAAATCGCCCTGGTCGAATTTGAGCATATGCTTCAACTCAGCATTATCCGTCCGTCCAATAGTCCATGGGCTTCGCCGTAACACACGGTGCCTAAAGTGACTGAAAACGACGGGCACCCGTGTGGCGACTTTCGAGCATTCGGCAACGCTATCAATTCCGATGGGCAACCACTCCCTCACATTTAACACTTGACGGCAATTCTGTCGGGAAATTAAATATTGTAAAGCTGCTCAAACTTTCCAAAGTCCTACCGACGACGTGTGTCGTAGACTGGGCGGTAGTTACTCGTACTTGGATGCTATTTTGGTCACTACATCATCCCAGGAAGAACACTGTACACACCTACGCTCATCGTCTGCCCGTTTGTCGCGCCATAAGGCGATTGTACACCCAACGAATTGTTCGTTTAGGATGCTTTGCGTAACTTCTCTGGATCACAGTATACCCACTAGCTTGGTTAAACCTCTCTCCAGTAAATTGCAAACAATACTGGACTACCCGTGGTCAACGTTGGTCAAGCACCTTCGCCGTTTCGATGGTTTTGCAAATTTTTTTCGCCGTTTTATTACTAATTGTGAGCATCTAATGCAACCGGCTTGTCCAGAGGTAAACTACATTCATTTTTATTTACAGCTGCAGCAAAAGAAGTTTTATTAGGTCGAAAATAACTGTCGTCTGTATAGCGTCGTTGTCACATGATCATACATCTAAGTAGATCTCGTCCAGACGTACGAGCAAACTTCTCCGGCAACTGGATTGTGAATGCGTGGAACACGCCCCCAGATGTAGTAGTTCATAGCGATACTGTGATCTCTTTCAAAATGCGGCTGGATGAAGAGTAACAGGAGATCTTTCCAGATCCTCTATAGCATAGCGGACAAGACTTGGCAAGTTGTGGTATTATAAAGGAATGTGGCAAAGTGATGACTAGTTTTTTTCTTGCAGTCGGTGTTTCAGGTTACATCTGTGACAGAATGACCGTGTAAACATACTCACATGCCGTGGGTAATGTAGCACAGACGTGTATGGTCAAGCCCTTCATTGTAATATATGGAGCGAGAAACAGGTTTTCAAGTTGAGAAAGGAACCTGGTCGAATGGCATCACTCCAGTGTTTTCTGGGCGTTGGTATTGATACATTTCTCAAACTGGTAACATATCAACCTACGAACCCTTCCAAGTCCATGCACACTCTTTTTTCCGGTCTCACGTACCGCGGCGTTTTCATATGGTTGGGATGTTTGCTGGGCACAAATTGGGAACCTCCGATCAGAGACCAAACCGTTAAAGCGGTTAAATACCGTCGCATGCAGACTAGGAGCAGTGACACCACGGGTAGCAACCAGAGCACCCTGCATTCACTCCGACACTGCTGTCTATTCAGGGGCTGTGGGTTTGAAGCAGTTCTCTTCTCATTAGCTACAGTGCACCTCACTCCTGAGTCCCAGGCTATCTACCGGTGTGACAGAGAGGTCGAACCAAAGTGACCCAAAAAAACAATTCATTCAATCACAGAAACGCTACACACGTCATCAAAAGGTAAAACCCCAACTAGGTGCCGTTGTGAAAACAAAAATGAGTACAGAGTAAAACTGGTTATGATTGGTGGACCTTGGTTTGCGCCAGAGATAGAATCAGACCTATGGAAGTCTGTTTATAACAGTGTGAGTTGCAGGTGACCAGTTCCTTTGTTTCTTTTTTCAAACTTTTTGTTATGGGGTAACGGGTTGATAGAGTTACTAGCTATTTGGAAGAGGCCTGCCCAGTTGGTGAAATTTCTGCACTGTTATGGGAAGATGAAGACTAAATATGTCTGTGGCAGCATATCTACGGAAATGTGCTATTCTGTTGATTCTATTCAAGAGGGGATGGAGTTGGAGTTGTAACTAGGGGGTTCGCTGATGCCTCCTTCATTGAGTATACCACTACCTGTCGGTCTTGTCTATCATGGTTGAGGTCCCTTGTAGTGTGAAGAAAGTCTACACCAACTATCATGTATTTAGACTGTCATTGTGGTATGCGGTTATTTTTCTTTCAGTCTCCCTTCTCTTATTCCTTTTGCCCACCTAGATTACTCGATAATCAAAAGGGGCCTCGCAATCGAAAAACGTAACATGAAATATCCGTGAATCGCTCTTCAACTGGGAGAGTCGCAGCTCTAGGTGTTGTTCTCTGGCATTCCGGCGCAAACATTCCGGACGCTCGAGTGGCAACGCCACTTTGTCCTGTGCAAACTGAACTGGAACTTCCTTCGCCCTAACTCTGGATGCATCAGACGTGGCTGTAGGATCCGTCTTGCAGCAGCAACATGGGCCCTTGTGATTGAAGCACACATGCTTGAGGATGAACTAGTTTCAATTATATTTATGAACACCGGTGGACAGCTGACTGGGAACTCCCGTTAAATTTTACTAAATATAGACAACTTACGGGGGTCGAGACCGGTGAATCTATCAGGTGGATAGGGGAGTCTGAGCCACGTGTGCTC
Source organism: Paragonimus skrjabini miyazakii (assembly GCA_014338405.1). Taxonomy (NCBI): domain Eukaryota; kingdom Metazoa; phylum Platyhelminthes; class Trematoda; order Plagiorchiida; family Troglotrematidae; genus Paragonimus; species Paragonimus skrjabini miyazakii. The sequence continues at coordinate 72,247 of JTDE01003560.1, forward strand.
ATTCAAAAAACCACTGAGATGAGGGATCTAGGAATACAGGTCACTGGAGATTTCAAGGTGTCAACTCAGTGTATGTTTGTAGCTCGTAATGCAAATCGGGCACTGTATCAACTGAAGAAGACAGTGGCCTCCAGAAAACCCGGCGTCCTTGTGCCTCTGTATAAGGCTTACGTGAGGCCGCATCTAGAGTACTGTGTGCAGGCCTGGTGTCCTTACTTGGTCAACGTAGGTTCACGAAGTTTTTTGTAGAACTTCGGGGAATGGATTGCTCCAGCAGACTTAAGCATCTTAATCTCTTCTCTTT
>JTDE01003561.1:21089-45496 GCA_014338405.1 Paragonimus skrjabini miyazakii
CATGAATCTTCTGAGATCACTGTATGCTCACTCTGCTAGCAGGGTGAGAGTTTACGGACAACTGTCTAGGTCGTTCACTACTTCTAGTGGTGTTCGTCACGGGTGTCCGATTCTCCCTTTCCTGTTCAATTCTGTCATGGACGACATTCTGGAGGGTGCGTTTCGGGAATCCAGTGGACTTGGTGTTGAGCATCCTCCTGGCGCTAGATTGACCGATCTGCAGTACGCGGACGACATTGTCTTACTTAGCCTTTCTGCTGAAAACATGCAGACCATGCTGGACTGGTTGAGCGACCAAGCTGGTTTGTATGGAATGCGCATTGCACCTTCAAAGTGCAAAGTGTTGCTTCAAGACTGGGGCACTTCAACTCCTACATTCTTCATTGCAGGTAATCCGCTTGAGACTGTGGACAGTTTCACATGTTTGGGTAGCACTATCTCGTCAACCTGTAATATTTCTGATGGGATATCAGCGAGGATAGCAAAGGGAGGAATTGTCTTTGCTAAACTGCGTCATCTTTGGCGTCGAAAAGACGTCCGGTTGTCGCTGAAAAGAAGAGTATATAATGCCTGTGTGCGTTCCATCTTGCTGTATGGTTCGGAGACGTGACCTGTTCACAAGGAAGATATCAACAGACTTGCTGTGTTTGACCATCGTTTTCTGCGCCAATTGGCCCACATTAAGTGGACTGATCGCGTGAGCAATGTGGCCGTTCGCCGGCGCATATTCCCGAATGCTCGGGATGCGCGATCAATTAGTCAGCTAATCACGGTGCATAGCTTGCGATGATTGGGTCACGCACTCCGTATGTCATCTAATCGTTTACCGTACCGAGCATTATATACTGAGACCACCAACAGTTGGGTGAAACCACATGGTGGTCACGAAATATGAAGACCTTGACTGCTCCATTGAGCAAAGTGGGTAGGTGTCGCCTGCCTGGCTGGGGTCCTCGTGATCACTCAAACCGCTGGTTAGAGACGCTATCCGAGATGGTTATGTGCCGCAGTCAATGGCGGACCTGTATCCATACCACTTCTAGTTCTTCCGCTTAGTCTTCTTTTAATGATTTTCAGCCTTCTTAGTAACGTCTTCTCTTGGGATATTCCACGTCACTGTTGAGGTGAGTGGCGGTTCGAGCCACTGTACCTTTTGGTCAGGCTCATGGCTGATGATGATGATTAGTCTGTTTAAGATGTTCTGGATTCCTCAGGAATCTTTACACATTAGAACAGTGTCGTCATTCTATTCTGTATTTCGAAGTTGAGTGCTTTGGAGTGGTTCCACGCATTCATGTTCGCAGTCTCTGAAGACACTCTTGGTTCTCGTCTACTACAAACTGGAATAGGAAAGGGGAGGCTGGACAACTTTGTGGTACTCCAGTTGAGATGCAAAAGGTCGGCGTTACGCTACCACAAGTCCTAAACCGGCCCTTGGTCTGACTGTCTTGCCCTCTCCAGCCTACACTTCCTCGACAAGAAGTCCCAAGGTGCAGCTCTGTCAGTTGAATCTAAGGCCATTATGATGACCGAAAGCAACAATTCTTAACCTTCTGTATGAATGACGTAGTTCGTCATGCTGGTAGCTGCTATGATCATGATAACGTAGTTCAAGCATCTGGCGGAGTATTAAGATGTTAATGTAGCCACGGCCTAGAGGAAATTCAATTTGCTTCCCACCGATGTATTGTTAATGCGTTTCTCTTAGTCTGCGAAGCATAATGGCTGCAAACAATTTCGACGCAAGAGGAATCAGACTGACCCTTCGGTGATTTGCACAAGTGTGTGACCGTGGTAAACGCGCGGACTAGCTCAACGCCATTAGGTGCGTCTCTAGGCTGGGGATCGGGGGACGGCCTTCCATGTGAGGACTAACTGCGAAGTAACCAGGGTTCTCCGGGCGAATAGGCAATCTCAAACAATGAACGGTAGTACTGCCAATGCCTGATGAATTCATAATTGGCAGCTGAGTCTCCTATAAACTACCACAGTGCTACATCATGGTGCACGTTGCCCTGTCAAGAAAGGGTTTCGGGTGTCCTAGCGGGAGCGCGTGCACTCCTGGACATCATGCCGCTTTTACGGCTGACGGACATTTTCGGCCTTTGATAGCCACGGACAAGATCCGAGGAAAACGTGTAAATTACTTTGGCACTCATCGGCTGCAGTGAGTACGAAACATGTGCCGGGCACCTTAAATAACTGGACGTCATTCGAATTTCGTTTGAGCTTATATATCACCCGACCGCAGCAATGGGAAGCAAACGTCGCAACAACCGTGCTGGTCTTGCATTCCATGGCCGAATAGACTTACTATACTAGGTCCGCCTTCCTTGGTGAATCCTCGAACTACTACATCGCTTTTGTCGCAATTTCATGCGGAGTGAATTAGGCTTTCTAGACAGCTGAATTCCACCCGAAGGGCGTATAACTCGAATCACTACTGATCGCTGACTTCCAGTGGACTGCGAACTCTATGCTTCGCCCCACTGCCTTGTGGGTCACGTTTCTTTTAAGTCAGTCTCCGGGTTGGGCCCCTCAAACCATCCTACTTCTTCGACCTGGATAACCGAAAAGTTTTCTGCTCCCACAACTGTGAGCGTATGTTAACCACAACTTTTTATCTTATGCTCTTATCGTAACGCTTTGGTCAAGGCGTCTGTGGCCGTTTTTTTCTCCCATATCACATTCTCCCATACCAGATCAGTCAATCTTATTCTCACTTCTTTTGTTAATTAACTTTACTTGGTGATCTTCCTGCGGGATTTTCAAACACACGGGAAACTTGCCCTGTTTGTTGCTCGCGACAATAATCAACCAGAATGACAGTGCGCCAAATACCAAGGCAGCCTCTTTGCCCCTCAAACACCATCCAACCTTGCCAACTTTAATGTTCAAATACTTATGCATAAAGGCCAACAGGCAGTTCACGCCTGCACTTTGCGGACTGTCGCCCTCCATATCGGTTGTTTTGCTGAAACAGCATCAGGATTTCAGCTCAGCGCTGCATCCAGTCTCGATCATTCGCTTCACCATGTGGGTACAATGTGCGCTTTACTGGAGACCCTGCGGCTCAAGTCATTGGCCAAGTAGGTGTTGGAATTCCCTTAAGCGCATATGCAGAAAAGGCGCTGCTTGACTGGATACCTCTTATTAGCCTTTGCGCCGTCAAGATTGAAGGTAAGGTTAGAGTATCGAGAGGCGTTCATCACGAACGGTGTTTATTTGTTGCGACATATGCTCCCATGGACTTTAGTTCACACATAGTCAGCACTGATGGCATACGTGATAAGATAATTAGGCCAGAGTTTCAAAGGCTGAGCCCTCAGCTGGTTGACTTGGGTTGGGCCTTTATCTAGAATGAGAGCATGAAGAAGTCTGTTTGGGGCGGATGCCGTCTGAAGTTTCAGGACCTTGATCTTAAGTGAGACTCCTGCTTCCAAGAGTGGATAAACGTCAACGTGGAGCCAGTGAGCAGAAGGCGAGCCTGAAAGCATAGTCAGTGGTACGGGTGGCCAGTTGAACTGTCACTAAAAACGCCTAGTATCCTAAGCTTCATTATAGGTTGTGAGCAGGCTCATCATTTCCTTCGCAGATTGCCTCTGTCACTGCTGGCTTTCTGGTACCCGTTGCTCGGATGAGATGGTGAGAACTTTCGGGAGTTCTCGGCAGCGACGGTCTGCCCCACTTCGACAGCTCGTTGTGCCCACCAGACTTCGCGATCCTCTCGTAGTCGCTTCCAGATTTCTAGGCGAATAGCTGGACGACTTGGATGTGGCTATGCGTTCCTAATGTAGTACAGTGGTCAACGCGGTTGTCTCATGAAAGATTGACTGGAGTTCTAGTCCCGACCGTGGCAAAGACATACACTATTGACGATTTCTAACTAGAGCGAAACTCGAATCTTGCGCTTGTTTTCAAAATGGACTGACTGGAAAGTCTATGGAAGTGCGACATCGTTGATCATTTGTGACGTTCAACTTATGCAAAATTGAATTGTATGTACTGCTGGTTGAAGTATTCTGCGAGCGTCAGGAAGTTTTAGTGATCGCATAAAGACCTAGCAGTTGGCGGCTGAACGAACAGTGGAACCACACGAGGCAGTATCGCGCTTCTGCATTGTATGCTGTATATGCGCTCTATGTGCTTTAATGTCGTCTAGTAAGTGAGGTCTTAGATAAAAAGCAAGCGCGGTCTGGTAGATGTAAAACGTTTGTATCTCTGTTAATTTAGGTACGCCAATTTATGGTAGTTGATGAACGCGGATCGTCTGGCAGAAGTCTGGCATGCGTAGACTGATCTTAGCCTGGCGTACATGGAGTATATCCACGAATGCTGTTATAATTTTGCGTGCACTCTGATGAGTAATTATTCATGAAGTACACTAAACTGTTGTGTGCAGTCTTTGTGGTCGTTGAGATTTGTCACCACAGATAAACGTGGGGACATGGAGAGTAGTGGTTATGTGCTTGTGTGTGTATCATCTCGTTTTATTTTGACCAGACTGTCATAACTATCGGCAGTTTCACATTAGTCGGTTACTGTTAAAAGAAGTCAATTGATTTCTTTCTATAGCGATCCGAATACAACTTATTTGGACCGTACTGGCGATTGAGTTCTGTGCCGCCTGCTGAATCATGGCTGTGTCATGTTTCAGGTTCACCAGACGTTGACACTCAGCCGTGAGAGCTTTCACTGTGATTTCCTTATCCTGTTCAAGTTTGGACAGTAAGCGAGTTCGAATGTCATCATTTGAGCTGATCTTCCGTGAGGGATTTAAACTTGAACCTTTCACATTCCCGATTGACCAGATCTGCAAAGGTTACATAATCATGTGACTCACGTTTAATCAACTTGAGGCAGTTGTACTGGACGTTGAATAGTGAGAGCTGTTCACCAAAAATATCTCTGAGCCGTTTGAGGGTTTGATCGAAATCCAAATCCTTCGGTTGTTGTGGAAGAATGAAATTCGTGAACCGTTCGTGTTCCACAGTGCCAAGCTTTCGGACCAGAAGTCGGGCTTTCCATTTGGAGTTCTTGCCAGGAAATTCACTCTGGAATGTATCTTCCCAACATTTGAACCATGCGTCAAATGTATAACCGGATGAAGGTTCGTAGTGAAAATCCGAAATGGCTGCGGCGATTGAATCGACCGACGCTGATTTGTCACTGTAATTTACCGCGGTTGACGGTAAGTAAAGAGTTTTCGTCAGAGACTCGATGAGACGCTGCTGCGGTTGCTCAAACTGCTCTCGTTGTTGCTGCAGAATGGACTAGCTGGTCTGCAGAGATAGACATTGTTTGGTTCGTGAAGACCCCGTCGCCAGTGCTATGTCCCTGTAGTTGCTGAACAGATCAGCTAATCGTATATTCAATCACGCGACTCGAACTGAGAAAAACAAATCTTGACGGAATGTTTATCGATTGGGAAACACGTTGGGAGATGAACGCTCAGTGATGCGACAAAATGATTAGTCCACAGTAATGAAGCACCAGTGGTGAGCTACACTGTAAATAGAAAACAATGTAAAGGTGCGGTAAATGAATGCAATTGTTTGTTTGGTGGCTGTCCACCTAACAGTAACCATGCTTACCAGTATTTTTAGAGGTTTTTGACTGACTTCTCCTGCTGGTTCTGTGAAATATCTCATTCTTCTTATCCAAAGTCACCAAGGTTTAACTCCCGTGTAGCTCTTGAAGTACGCTGTTTTGCTCGCTTGATGCTGTCATTAATGAAGTTTGAGGTGACCGGCAATGTTTCAAGAGTTTGTAATTTATAGTTTTCAGCTCGTTACGTGCACTTATTTTCCATATCATGTAAATATAGAACTCTTTCACAGCGATTGTGGTCATCAGATGTATTCGTAGGGACTTTGTGTAATCCATCACGTGTGTAGTCCATCGCGTAACAACATATAACCAATGATCCGGACTCTGAAAACGGTTTTTTCCTTCAAAAGTTACTTCTCTATTAAAATGTATACGCTCACCAATTCGTTTGTAATCTTCTTTTAGCGATGACCGGTGTTCTCAATAATTTGTCTAATGTTGGCAATGGGACGCAAAATGCATCTATCAAATCTGACTCAGATGACGACATTCCTCTGTCCGAAAAGTTGAAGAGATCACGGACGCAGGATTCCTCAAGCGACGAGGACGAGGATGTCCCTTTATCGGCCAAGTACGTTTGGGTTTTGGCTGTATGACTGACTAACGTTAAGGTTAAAACGCTTATCAAAGAAACCAAAACTGGAATCTCCAGATAGTTCCTACGTGAGTTCTGTTTACCATCCAAACTTCATATTGTTTTTAGAGATCAGATGTACGAAATCACGGTGATTCAAAACGATCCAAACCAGCAAAAACCGAAAAACCAAAGTGTAAAAAGGAACCTACCACTCCCACAAAATCATCAGCAACTGCCGATAAATCAAAAAATGCGCAGTCGGAAGACGTTTGGAGGTGGTGGGAAGAAGAAAAACTAGACACGGGTGTTAAGTGGACTTTCTTAGAACATAAAGGACCAGTGTTTGCACCTCCATATGAACGTTTGCCAGATAATGTTCATTTTTATTACGATGGGAAAGCAGTCCGTTTATCAGATGCTGCCGAGGAAGTTGCGGGGTTTTATGCAGCGATGCTGGACCACGATTATACCACAAAAGAAGTTTTCAACAAGAACTTTTTTAAAGATTGGGTCAAAGTAGGTGGTAATCTTCGTTCTCTTACCCAATTATAGGTAATGAACGAGGATGAACGTCGTATTATCAAGTCGCTTAGCAAATGTGATTTTAAAGAAATGCACGCGCACTTTGTGAAATTAAGCGAGGAGAGGAAAAATCGTACAAAGGAGGAAAAGCAAAAAGTAAAAGAAGAAAATTTGGCCATCCAAAACGAATACGGCTACTGTATATTGGATGGGCATAAACAACGCATTGGAAATTTTCGTATTGAACCCCCTAGACTGTTTCGTGGTAGAGGTAACCATCCAAAAATGGGCATGCTAAAAAGGCGCGTATTGCCTGAAGACGTGATTATTAATTGTTCCAAAGACTCCAAGATCCCCGTTGCTCCCAAAGGCCATCGTTGGAAAGAAGTCCGACATGATAACAGCGTAACATGGCTTGCTTGCTGGACCGAACATATACAGAACAGTTTAAAATATGTAATGTTGAACCCATCGTCCCGGCTGAAGGTATGCTGTCTTATATCGATTTTCAGATGTTTTGTGTTCAGGGCGAAAAGGACTGGAAAAAGTACGAAACCGCTCGTGCTCTGCATAAAATAATTGATAAGATAAGAGCAGACTACCGAGCTGATTTTAAGCACAAGGAGATGCGCATTCGGCAGCGTGCTGTGGCTCTATATTTCATCGATAAAGTAAGTTATCCCTTAAGTAGATACCTCCCTATTGTGTGTGTTTAAACAGTGTGCTGCGAATGTCAGTTGTTACAGTTGTTAGCAGAGCCCAGTCGACCTTCCTAAGCTACATGCAAAAATTGGGCCACGCACACGTGTTCTAATTGCAGTAGGGGCACGCGTAAGTTGCTTGAGTTTGGCGATCGTCTTTGCTAGATAGTGTATATCAGATGACCTGTTCGCTGGCATATAGAAGCCATGCATTACTTGAAGGTAATTCGAATTCACTATTTTGTCACATCCCACGAGGTGTTGCCTTTTCTAACAGTCGTTTTTGAAGCAACTCTGTGAATTCGGATGATTATACGTTACGCGCTACAAACCACCTTATAATTTGCAAACTCCCGCCACTTTGTTTTTAGAAATTGAATCTGCACGAGTTTTGGTATTGTCAACGTGATGGTTGGTAGCATTTTGAAACAAGATTAAATTGATAGTCATGGGTCATATTGGCAGCGACTCATTTACAGGAGTTTTGCTTTCCGATGGGATCCTGGACTATTCAGATTGGTTCTGAACAATCTGCTGTGTCACACCTACTTGCTCTGTTAGCCACATGACAGTGGATACCACTGTTCTGAATGTTGAAGGCTCGAATTCCACAACAGCCAGAATCGTAGCTGTCAGTCTCATTGATGGTCGTTTTGGCAGGAAACGGTCATATGTCTCATATGGCGTCTCCTGTTGGATTTCGATAATTAATACTATACGTTGTCAAATCATCTTTCTTCGTCTGCACATTTGGTTTGTGTGCTGGGTAGGCTAGTACCGTTCTGTTGGCTGTGGAGCTCCGTAGTTTGACATGTAGCATCTTCGACTGAAAGTGAGGTTATAATGCTTCGCATGGAAATTACGTTATCGGTGATACTTTTATCACGGGTAGTTTCTTAGCCATGCCATTCCCGGCAACATTCTTGCGCCTAGGATTGCGCACGTTTCATGTTGCGCAAGCCGTAGAGTTTATCTGCATGATTAAGTAAGTTAGTCGCAAAGCTAATCAACCGTCAGCCTCAGCTAATGGTAGATTATATTGTTTCTGAACGATGCGTGCTAAAGCAAATCGTTTGTAAGATGAGTATAGAATCTGCTCTGAGTTTCACATGGATATCAGCAAATACATAAAAGTAGATATATGCAATCAATATGAAATGTCACATACGTTCGAAGTGGTACGTTCCGAGAGAGTACTCGACCGTCAGTAGTCGAGCATAGGCAGAAAATGTCCATATTCAAGATGGCGGCCAAAGCGACCTTCACATGGACATAATTGTGTTATAAAGTATACTACTCACAAAGAGGGCAGTGAGTAAAGAGTAAGTCCAAACGAATGTTACAATGATGCTTATCCTGTCTATTGTATCCCAAGTGTAGCCACTTTTCCCTATGGTCGTACGCTAATTGTGCATAAGTATCAACTCCAGGCATATTGTTGTCGTTGTGGCTGATTACATTGTAGCTGATCATGGTCAGAAAAAGTGCATTGGTGGCTTGACTGTGGTATTAGAAAGTGGCGTTTTCACGGTAATTCTGATCGCTGAGTCTCAGTTAGCTTGATGGTTGTTACACGGGTTTTCTTATTGTTCACTTTAAGCGCTAGCGCAAATTGTCTGATTAATTTTTCATATGGTTGGATGTCCAAGACATCGGTTCATAACTTAACGTTGATGGACGAAACATTGAGTTAACTTTTCAGATTGGCACGCGGTTGACTTTTTTCTCAATAGAGTTTTGTATTGTCTTGTGGTTTCTAATCCGACATATTCATGTTGCTTTCAATCGCGCAGTTCGAATTGGTATCTCCGAGGCTGTTTACCGGTCAAGTGTTGATTTTATAATCTTATCTTTTCAGCTTGCTCTGCGTGCTGGCAATGAGAAGGACGAAGATGAGGCGGACACAGTCGGTTGCTGTTCGCTTCGATACGAACACATAAAACTCCACGAGGAACTCGATGGAAAACCTTTTGTCGTCGAGTTTGACTTTCTCGGTAAAGACTCAATTCGCTATCAGAATTCTGTTCCCGTTCCCAAGCGCGTGTTCAAAAATATCAAACTCTTCTTAAAGAATAAGAAAGAGAACGATGATCTTTTTGATCGTCTCAACGTAAGTTTAATCACTTTTTCTATATTGTTATCTCCCTTAGACTACGGTACTCAACCAGTATCTTCGTGAATTGATGGAAGGGCTAACTGCCAAAGTGTTCCGTACATACAACGCCAGTCGAACTTTGGAAGAACAGCTGGAGTTGTTGACTGATCCCAATGACACTGTGCAAGCAAAAGTCCTTGCATATAATCGAGCTAATCGTGCGGTTGCAGTTTTGTGCAACCATCAGCGGGCTGTTCCAAAGTCATTCGCGAAGTCTATGGAAAATTTACAAAAGAAGGTGAGTTTAATACGTTGACAGCAGTGCATTAGTAAGTGACACTAATGCATAACCACTATACAGGCACAAGAAGAAAGCTAAGCTGTAATTCGGAAGTGAAAATGGCATAGATAGGGCTCAATTTCTACGGAAAGTTTTGTATGCAAACTTAAACGTACCTACGGTTTACGAACGAACGACCAAGTTAAAATCGACACTAATATTTTTGTTGTCTTAGTTCATTCGTTGTGCTCGATTCACGTGACGGAAACATATCACACCACAGTTGTGGATTTAGAACCCGGCTACCTTGACTGTTTCTGTCTACATATTAGCTTGGCAGTATCTTGCTAAGCTGTGAACACATGGCGGAAAACCTCCTTGAGACGAGGGTTTCATATTATAACATCGTGCAGAAACTTATTTAATGAAGGTTTACATTCAGTTACCATTATCCATAGAACACATTCAGTAGTCACTCAAAAGTTACTATTCATCCTGCTGTACAGTATGCACGAACATAATTTTTGTGTTTCTACGTGTTTGACGAAAACGGTTGACTGATCGTTTACTCAAATAATTTAACTGTGACCTTATGCTGCATACTGCGAATACAATCGAACTTTGCATTCTAATTATTGATGCAATTGTTCACCTTAAGAAGAATTTGCGATGCAATCGAGCAACGATACGATTGCAAACTGTGAAAAGTCTAACTTCAAATAAAATTAAACATCCTGCAACCTCTCCAAGATAACACTTGCGGGGGGATAAGTTTGATCACGCCATACTTATTCTTTTAGTAATCATATGTAACTTTCTGATCGCTGTCGTCATTGTCAGTGACATCTGTCCTGTCGCCCGCTGGTCTAGTCCAAAAGTGATTTTGTGTATTTTTTCGCACGTGTGCATATTCTTTTCGAATGTGATAATAAGTCCTCATCATGGACGAAATCGACTTTTTAGATTGACGCTAAGCGCGACCAAATCTCCGAAATAACCAATGAAGCGAAACAAATCAAAGCGGATTATAAACGACACAAGCAGGTCGCGAAGAAAGTGGCTTATGAGAAGTTGAAGAAGCGATTAAGTGTAGCCAAGGAACAACTAGCGAAGTTGCAGCTGCAGGCTACAGATCGCGATGAAAACAAAGAAATAGCATTGGGCACCAGCAAACTCAATTACTTGGATCCACGTATTACAATTGCTTGGTAAGCTGCTCTCTTTTGCTCATTTCATCACACAGAAGCCAATGTTAGATGGTTTTTCAGTTGAAGCGCTTCCGTTTTGTTAGTATCGATATTTGGGTATGGAGATTGTGCGTTACATCTCGCCTTACAAACTGCCATAATTGGTGCCGGTTGTACATTTGCTTTACATTTTCTTATTACTTGCATTTAGTTTTGGAGCAGAGTCGAATGACAAGTTGACTGTTAACGTGTTCAGTGTGTCCACTCTCTGTTTTCGTCCCTAATATCGTTAATGGTTGCTCACATTCTGATAGTTTCTCTTGACAATGCCGCTTAAATATCTTCTGAACGATGTTTCGTTTATTCGCACATCAAACACAAACGGAATTACACGAGGCACTTACAATTCTGAACAGAACTCCGTCATTACGTAATATCTTTTGAAGATCGTAAAAGTGTTTCTGTCATAAAAGTGCTCTGTTTCATAATTACCATTCTCAGTTTTGAGGCGCGCCCGCGGCTCGGCCTGTCGCTGATCCCACAATAGTCCGCGAACCGGTAATGTAATAAATAATTACGAAAGTCTGGAAAAAGAAGCAAAAATAATGGAGAGTCAAGGAAAAGGAGCCCACAACCTTACGGATAGAGGCTCGTTACTGACTGACGCCCTGCCACTTAAATAAGCGTTCGAAACCAGCGATGTGAATGGTCACGAACTCCTCTACCTAACAGCACCTATCAACTTCGCCCACCGGACGGTCATAGCTCATGGTCATATCAACGCCTGGCTGCACCGATGCTTCCCCCAATTATCGGTAGTAGCGCCGAACAGTATGCAACACGATAGACGCTCCGTCGACATACGGATTATTTGGCCCGAACGTCGTAGAATGTGCTCCTCTATTTCCTAAGTTATCGGCCGCGAATTGGCACATTTCCCATAAAAATGCTGACGGACGGTTTCGTAGCTTACACAGTCGACCCACTTGACACGAGCTAACTGGCGGAAACGAGCTATAAATACGCGTCTTTTGCTTCGCATACAGTCTCACCAACACTTTATCGATGAGTACTGCATTTCATCAGTTTACAATGTTGCTGAAGAAAAACACTCATGAGGGTAGCAAAAGCACGTACTGTATTCACTAAACTTCGTTATTTGTAGCGTTACAAAGATACACGCTTGCTTGTCAAAGGTAAGGTTTACAACGTGTGCGCACTCAGTTTTGTCCCGTGGTTCATAGCCTTGGTTGATTTGCTTGAGAGATGCATACAGATTTTCAGTATTCAGCTGTTATTGTCTCCGTTGGCTGTCTTTTGGTCACTATTGAGACTTGTCAGCTGATACACTTTAAATCCGATTACTTCATTCTTTGTCGTAATGAGCACCAGTTTTGGGTACTCCATACCATAAATATCGCCTAGTTTGATGGTTCTGTATTTCGAGGGACGGACTAAACTACATCCTTGTGTGGCTGTTTTCTACTGGGACGAACTTGCACCACTAAATTGTTCAGCCTTTCGGTTTCATTTGATTGCAGGTGCAAACGTTTCAATGTACCCATCGAAAAGGTGTACAACAAAACACTGCGCGAGAAGTTTCAGTGGGCAATCGACATGGCCACCGAAACCTACAAATTCTTGGATATTGACTCGGATCGAAACACAAACAAGTTGAAGGCTGAGGAAAGTGATGACGGTGAGATGAATGAAGAGGAGGAGGAAGACTGATTAATAAGCTTAGTGCAAATACTTTTTGAGATGGTTTTGTGTTCCACATATCGTCCTATTGAATGCCGTTATCTACAGTCTTCTTGACTTCAGTCCACAGCAAGTAACCTGCCCGTCCGTCCAACTTGTGTATGCTTACTCTCTCTCACTAATGTTTGTTGTTTTCTTTTTTACAATATGTCCCTCAACTGCTCTCTTCCTTGTCGTACTGACCGTTTTGCCTAGTTCTCTGTGGCAATTGACTTCATTTTGTGTACATTAGCTTATCTGTGCTCATACACTATCGTGGCGTTTTTTTCCAGACTAGAATTGTCGTTTGGTCCCCCGACCTTCCGTCAATGCTCTTGTTTTATTCGTGGATACCTTTCGATCCATTATTTACTGTTATTGATAATCTGTTTGTTTTGCTACACAGCATTCCGTCACTAGATCGGAGCTGCTGCCCAGTGATTCGTGTTTTTCGCTCGAGGTAACAAATATGTGCCCTTCTTCCGTTTTCATTGGCATGTTTGCTGCTCATGTACACTTGGGTCATTGTTTGGCGGCAATTTCTTCGGTACTATACGTCACTTTTGGCCAGCTATTCCGACTATAATTACTCTGTCATAGTTGAATAAGCATGATCGTATTATGTGTATGAATGAGTTTTAATCCCGCAGTCCCGACTTCCTTATCTTTATTACGTCACGCCGGGTGGTTCATTTCTTTATATGTGTATAGAAATTGACTACTGTGTTGGTCTGTTCTGTCACTTTTTGTCAGGTCCTTAGGCCCCGATGCGTGCGCATTACATTTCCTGGTGGATGTCGCGCACGGTTTGTTAGGTCAACGAACTTCAGTTGTGCAAAATGAGTCGTGTAATGTTACTTCACCCCGGATATATGTAGTTGTTTGGGATTACAAAAAACAAGCCCTAATCTATACTGTTCGTGTTTTTCAATACTGAAGTGTTCCATTTACCTTATCAATAGTTCGACATCTAACCGAGAAGTGTCCATAGTACTCTTTGGGGATGCGGGAACCAAACAAATGGGTGTAATACTCGGAACATTGTGTACTGTGTACTTGGTTCACAAGCGATGAATCAATGGGGAACGCTTATCAACGAGTAGTTGAATATATTTTCCCGATTAAGTCTAGCGTAGAAGCCTATCGAGCATTACGGAAAGGTATGGCGATTGTGAAAGTTTCCCGTGAAGAATCGTTCTGATGGTGCTGAACAGTTGTGTCGCTCGGTCAAGTCATCTTGACAGGTAAGTCTATCAGTCACTTTCTGTGCGATAGGTTTCGTAACACCGACACTTATAGGCAACTGACGGTCAGCGTAGTTTATACCTGAAGACTATCTTCAGGTCTGTTGATCTGGAACCGTCTACCTCGCAAACAATTCCTGATTAAATATGTGAACCTTTTTAGATGCCTGGTTTGTTGGCAAAGTGAGAGTTTACGGGCAAATGTCCCAGGAGTTCGTCAGGGATGTCCAATCTTTTTTTTCTCTACCTAATTCTGCCATGAGCGACATTACACAAGGTGCACTTAAATAGCCTAACAATCTTGGCATTTTCTCCGGGTACTAAGATGGTCAAAGTGTGCACGGGTGTGTGCCGTTTAGCCTCTCCATTGGAAGCATATATATCGTACAGAATAAAATGAATGACCAAGTTGATCTGTATAGCTTGCACTTCGCACTCTCAAGACTGGGGCTTTCCCACTTCTATGGCATCTACTAAAGGCAGCCCAATCGAGACTAGATGTTTCTGCCTGCTTGGATAGTATTACTTCACTCGCTCTTAAGTTTAGAAGGTACCAGTCAATAGTGAAAGCACGTGTTCATCTGTGACATCACAAATATGCATGGTTTTAATCGAAAATAGGGTGTACAACACTCGTATAGAATACGTTATCTGTAGTCTAAAATCGTCCCAAGCTTGCAATGTCGCATCGTGATTGTCTCCGTCATATAGCCTATAACGTGTGGGATGGTCACGTGGGCAACTCGGCTAGTCACCGGCACGTAACAGTTATACACAATCAGTCGTGCACAAACTGCAGTGGTCGCGTAACGCTGTCCATACTCATGTCGAGCGTTTTTTGCACCTGGTATTGTCCACCAAGACGGCTAACAGTTAGATAAAACTGGGACGTTCGGTAAACAATTTAGTCACGAAATGAGATAATCAAGTCAACAGGTGTCTAGTGTGGGGAGCCCCTGTGATACTTAAGATATTGGGTCACTTTGTCATTTGAATAAGAGGCAAGACGGAATTACGATATGCATTCAATTCACAGGTCAGTTGTAGAAGTGTGGCTGGCACAGGAGTAAAGGCAACGGTTTCTAAATGAAATGATAAGTACACAGATCGCTTTGAGTCGTGAGTGCTACCCGTGGTCCCCCAAATCTGCGTTTAGACAAACTGCCCAAAATAGCAACGTGCCACAGTCGGTAACAGGCTTACATCCACGATACTGCTAACCGTTCCACTTGACCTTATACTGTCCAGATCATCCGCTTTATTCTGATAACGTTATTTTCCCAACAGTTTCGGTCAGTGTAGTTCTGAGTGGTGGGTCTATCCACAGAATTGAGTGTTCAAGCCCATGGCTCCTTTATCATCGTCAAAGTCAGCAATGCACCGGCGGTGGCTGCTGATGTCCAACTACCATAAAGAAAAACCCTAACCAAGAAAAAAGAGACGGAAGAGATAAGACCACTGAAAACGACTGTCTATACACAAATACTCAACATCAAATTGCCTACACTGCACAACCGATATATTCTAGCGAAAAGGCGTTCAATAAAACACCATCTTTTCTGTGCTACTCGCTGGTTGCCACGTCACGCGCTTACCAGTCAGAACTCCGGGCCACAACGCCCTGGTTTCCGCTCACACATCGTGTGCACTTCCTTGTCCGTTGGTCAAATTTTGTTGGATGATGGCTCGTCCTGTCGCCCGTGTTGTCCGCAGTTTATCTGCTGTGAGCTTTGACCGTATTTCACGACCGCGTCGAGATATTCCTCCGAGTATTGAAATTCTCGTGCCTCCGATCTGATCAGCACTCCCATTTGGTCCGCCATATCTCGTCCGTCGATCCGATCTCGTTGATCGACAGCTTGTCCGGTCGCCCATGCTGTCCCCGATCCGCTCGTTGTAGGCTTTTGGACGTATCTCCCCCGCGTTGAGGTATTCCGCTGAGTGTTGGAATACGGGCACCTCCGGTTTTGTAATCCACTACAATATTGGTGAAAGCAAGGCTTCAACAGAAAAACAGATTCCTTACGGCTTTCATTGCCGCGCATCGTTAAGTCCGCTTGCTTTTACGGATAACTCGGCCAAACAACAGCAACATTCACGCTACTGAGAGTGATTATCTGCCACATCACCTACAGTCTCCGGTCGTCAGTTCTGTGGATCACGAGGACCCCAACCTGGGAAACGAACCCAAGTAGCAGTAGCCAATCCCTTGGTGAACGACTTTGTTTATCTGCACGAGTAAGTTGACTGGCATAGCCACTTCGGCACTACCAGTCCCGGACAACAGCCGCGACCGTTATGCCTAGAATACGCCGACTGAATTCATTTTCATACTTAACTGTGTAAGCAGTCGCGCATATTTCCTGGTATTCCGGTCAGATTTTTATGGGGACTTCGTCGTAAAGTTGCGCTTCTCGTCAGTTATTCGGCGGTGTACTGTTTTGAGTTTACTGGAACAAATTAAAACTTGTTATTTTTGATCACAGATACCTAGATTTGTCACGTATTTCTGAGCAAGGACTGTCCTTTTTAATCACATTCGTCATTATCGGAAAGAAAACATTGTGACCATTATAGTAAAACATGTTTAAAGTTGGCAAGACAATTCTTGTCAGGAAAACATGAGGTGAACTTAATATATTTAAGACTGTCGTACGTGGCACATGACGAGAAACATGAGGATCTGTTGTGTGAAGATTTGGCCTGCCACAAAACAATGGTAGAACGATTTTCGTTTCAACAAGTGATGCTCGTTGGATTTGTAGACAGTTGCACACCACAGAATCTTGACGTACTTTAGTTTTTAATGCCCTTCAGTATGGCCGCAAATTGTCCTGTTCTTCCACATAACAGCGATCAAACATCGACTCTCCCAATTTGAAGTCACTTACCAATGGAAACTTGCATTATGCAGTCGTTCCTCTGAGAATATAATCAGATGGCGCCCATTTAACTATACAAGAACGACTATGCTATTCATTTCCGGGATAATCTGCTTGTTGCCCTTTGGGGCTACGTATGTCATGTTGTGGCCGAGTGCATGCTGAGAGTGAAATCAGTTAGAAATAAACTCAGGAAAATTGTAAGCCGCAAACTTTTACACATGGTACTGAAGATTATATGGCATACTGTTAGGACGCTATGCGAAAATCAAAGGCGTTTAATTTTGGACTGCCTTCATTGGGACCATTATTATATCCACCACTGGCATGTTGTAGAGTTCTTGAAAATAAGCTAACCTATGAAATATCCCCTTATTAGTGCTGAATAAGAATTAAGTTATGGGTATCTGAAATGGTGAACTGTCAGCAAATTTAGTAATGTGACATTCGCTGTTCAACACTGTCGTCGTAACATAATCGACCATTCCATACTATCCGTGAGCTTTGTGGAACATCGGTGCCTCATTCGGTCGCTATAATTCGTACTAGCTTCCACTCGCTTCGTCGATAATGCAGATGGATTTAACTCGGCATGACTGCTGACGAAGAATGACATTCATCACCGGCAAAACGAACCTCACAATTCTACGTGAGTTTTGTCAATTGAAAATGAGTAGATCAACACCATTTCAATCTCTGGCACAATACACAAAATGAGTTCACAGTGTGCATACATAGTTGATGGCAAACGTTTCCAGGTTAATTTCAAGTTGAACATCACCCACAATTGATTACAGCTGTCGCATTCCCATAGACTATCCAGTTGGCCCCTTTCGAAAGGAAGCTCTAGACTCGAGTTTCGCTCTCATTAGAGCTCGTCAGTAGTTCATATCCTCGTCACTGCCTGGACTACAACCACCGTCACACTGTTCATGAGGCAACCGTGTTTACCGCTGCGCCATTGACCTCACGTTAGGCACGACCGAATTACCGTGTGAACACTCAACCACTTTCGTTTGTGAGTAATGATCGGGTTGCCGGTTGGCCTCGAGAGGAGACAGTTACTGTCTGTTAACTCCAATCGATGATCCCTCGACTAGGACTTCTCTCCAAGTTTAAATCACAGAAATCAGTGACTTGTTGAGCGGAATTTGATTACTGATTAGTAGTGGGGGATTTTGATTTTCATATAGATTGAACATCACCCACAATTGATCGCAGCTGAGACACAGTTACTGTCTCTTAACTCAAACAGTCAGTAACTGTGTCTCCTATTGAGACAATCGGGCAACCTGATCATTACTCACAAGCGAAGGTGATTGAGCGTTCACATATGGTAATTCGGTCGTGCTTAATATGAGATCAATGGCGCAGTGGTAAACACGGTTGCCTCATGAACAGCGTGTCCGTGGTTCAAGTCCCGGCAGTGGCAAGGATATGCACTACTGACGAGCTATTCTAATGAGAGCGAAACTCGAGTCTATTGTCTCTTTTCGAAAGGGGCCAACTGGAACGTCTATGGGAATGCGACAGCTGCGACCAATTGTGAGTGATGTTCAACTTGAAACTAACCAAATCCCCGACTACTCATCAGTTTCCAGATTAGCCTGTCATAGTGACCAAAACCCAGGGAAGTCTGGGCATAAACGTCACTACAAGTATCTTGCACTGCACCCTTGCGGGTCCACTTACATACGTTGTATCCAGTGCAAGCTTGAAATAGCTAAACCGGGAGGAGTCTGAGTGGAGGCCTTTGTAAGTCAGTCAGCCAATATTGATTATTCAGATGATAGGCTAGTATGAAAGTGAAATCCTTTTGAAAACATAAACAGACAGACTCCAATAGTAGGATCTAAAATCAGAAAAGGGGATAGTAAAAATACATACTAAAAAGTATCGCACCATTGCAGTGTATTTTAATTCACCCTATATAGGATTATGAGCAAAATAACAAACTAAAACTTGGAATAAGAAACAAAACCTTCATGTATGGTACATAAACAGAGCTAAAGAGAAAGAAACGTAGAAGGCCTCCATGATCCGGGTTTTTAAGCTTAACATCCTGGTCTCCTTGTTGGCCGCATGCTACGAGAACGTCAATAGCCTACCAACACGAGACGACCAGTGCGATTGTAGTCACGTTAGTTACAGCGCAATGTCGTTATATCACCATGAAGTATGGTATCGATAGCTCCCTTACATATCGCGCGCTCGAATTTACAACCGTGTAACGGTGGCTCATTGAACCTCCGGACCTCCTCCCAGATCGTCTTTCTCTAGATGGTCTAGTTCAAGGATACGTTTTTCCATGATCTAACAATGATATTACAACGCGAGACTTACTTGGATAACCTGCTGATGCAATAACTTCCGGCCACCAGGACTTTTTTTACCTGCTTCAAGTTGCCCTTACAGCAGCCACTTCGAAATCCATTCGTCAGTCATCCTACATATCTGTCTCGACCAACAAAACTGGTTGAGCATCAGCATTGGTTCAGTCCCGTCCGTATTCTCTCGGCGAAGTACCTGAGTATTCGGACCCATGTCTGACGAATACCAAAGGTGCGTCTTAGGCACTGCGGATGTAAGCGGTTCAGATATTGTACATTCCGTTGATACAGTATCTAAGTTCCACTTCCGTACAAAAACGTCGGCAGAACGACTGCGCAGTAGACAAGCTGCTAGGCCTTTGCCTATGGGCTGAGGTTCCTCCAGAACGTTCTTTAAAACGTTCGGAAGCAATATTAGCCTCCGCCATCTCGGCCTGCGACTCGCAAATCACTGACAAACCTGTCGAAAGGTTGCTGCAGAAGTCAGCGCAACTGTTTACAATGGCTTTATTGATGGGGATTTCAGGGGTGAATAACGCATCACCGTTCGGAAAGGGTTAAGGAAGGAAAATGTCTTATTTTTGTTGACATCCAAGTCAAATTTAGATATCGCCGTTGCTGCGGTTGCTGTCCACTATGTACAAATAGTGCGCTATCATTTACAAACAACAGCGTGCGGACATTCGGATTAGGTAATCGGCTTACAGCTTCGAAAGACTGAATACCCGGCATGTGACCGTCAGTAGGACATTCAACTTGAACATCATCTACTGAGTCCTAAAAGGCAACCGTTAGAGCAACGGTCATATACATGCTAAATCAGGTCATGTTTAATATACAACACTGATAACTTTAAAAGCATTGGAGGTCAGTTCACACGGCCATTCTTTTGAATTCATACACATATAAATCACGTCAAATTGAACCCCACTCAAAGTTCATCACAGCCATTGCATTCCTAGACAAATGTGAGCGATGTTCTAATTGAAGTTAACCAAATCCCCGACTAGCAAGTTTAATGAGATCGGAGATTTCGACCTGTCTAGGAAGTCCTAATCTCAGGGTTATGGATGGAATTACTAGACAGTACCCGTACCTCATATCGAGAAGAGCAGACAACCTAAACTTTACTCACAAGCGAAAGTGGTTGCCCATTCACATACGACAATTCGGTCATGCCTAGTTTGAGCTGAATGGCTTAGTGGTCAACACGATTGCCTCATGAAAGCGTGACTGGAGATTTAACGTCGGCCGTGACAAAAATCTACACTACTGACAAGCTATTTTAATGAATACAAAACTCGAGTCTAGTGCTTCTTTTCAAAAGATGCTGGCTGGAAAGTTTATCTGAATGCAATAGCTGCGATGAACTTTGAATGGGGTTCAACTTGAAATTGATCAAATTCCCGACTACTCATCGGTAATATAAATCATTTCAGTTAAGTTGACAAATTTATCAAGCACTATCCACAAGGTCTTCTGATTCATGGGGCCAGACGTTTCGATGGAATCCAAAAAGAGCCGACGGTTACATCTAACCATATGTAACTCGTCTGGAATTCACAATACTCGACAATCAGTCGGCTGAGCGAAATTCTTGTCAGAACTTTCCTAGCAGGGCTCAGCAGAAAGATACCTTTATAACAGGCAGTGCGTTATTTGTTTCCTTGCCTTCAAGCATAGGTACGATGCGGTAGAACCTCTGAACGCCCAAATGACTGTTTCCTGTCACCAGATGGTACGAATCAATTAAGGCAAGACACGTTACAAAACTGGGCCGCCATTCTTTACCCACAGGCTTTCGAAGTTGTCTACAGCCATCTGTACCTGTCATATCCGAGGCGATAGCAAATTAAACTTTGATATCCAATTCAAGGTCATTCAACTGGTGGTAGAGGACTTTTGTGATGTCAGAAAAACGTCTAAAGAGAGTCAGAGAACTCAAGGTGCTGTCGGTGGTCGGCGTAGTCCTGTAACAACTCACTTTCCCTTTTGCGTCGGTCAAGGATGACCTGGTGAACACCTTGGAATGCGGTTCTTTTCTTTTCAATGCATGTGTCCACTGGGGATACAGAAAGCATTTCATTCCTCTTTCGTACTGGATACTATCATCACTGTCCTCGGACCAGTCCGACTGTACCTACCACGGGGTTCCGGTTTCCTCGATGGTCGCTGCCACGACCGGCTCGTTGAGATCATGACACACACAGTCAGCGAAAGCGGATGTGAAAGTGTCTCTGGAGGGAACGACGACTACATGTTGTCTTCTTCTTTGATTTCCCTAATTGTTTGACATCCCACTTTCGCCGCTTTTCGGATGATCTACAATGATGGGGCTTGCGAACGTGAATAAACTGCAGTGGCCATCCGATTACACAATGATCAGCTAGTCGGAGTTCACGCGCAAGTTGCTGCAAATGGAACTGTGGCCGATCAACGCCAGCAGATCAAGAACGGCGATCAACAGTCGGGTTAAATTTGTTTTTAAGGGACGATGATTAAAACACTTTGTTTGACCGCATGCTACATCCAAATGACCGAAGTGCGTAAGTTAGGTTCGTGGAACGTAATAACAGACTAGTCAAAACCTAACACTCCCGTCGCCCAGTAACAGTAACCGATGTAAACACTGCTATTTCTGTATAAGAGAACCATTGTTTCTTTAGGATCTTGGGACTGCATAATTCCACTCGGACCAATGTTGTTCTGACTGCTTGACACAGCGGCCAAGTACATAACACCAACCATCCTATGACCCGTGATACATTCGACAATGAGTATTACTCGCGTGATATGTAGCTCGTAAATGTCACACTGTTAAACGATCACGTGGTGATGACCGGTTATTGGGTGAGCCCAGGTAATGAAATAATTTGCGTCTGGCTGGATCGATCCAGCAGCGTAGGCACATGCCCTGTCTCGAAAAACATTGTCTTGAGTCCACAGACATGTCTTAGACTGATTCCAGTGACCTCTGCTGAAGTTTCTGTTGCAGCACAAAAGGAAAGGTGGTATTCCTGAAGAGAAAACACTCGAAACATCTGATACGAAAGCCTAACCCGTGAGACTACAAGATAGGTTTTTCTTGAGGGACCCTACCCAGAACCAGTGTATCAGACGTCTGATTCATTTGGCAGTGAGCGACCGACACAGCTCGGTAGCACAGAGAATAAAACACTGATATCTCACTCCTGTAACTGATGTACGCATTAGATGTGTTGTAAACTACACGAAGCTTTTGATTAGTGTTATTTTTACGACCGCACAAGAAATTACGTCGAGGATCAACCGCTGATTGATCGCAGTGTTCTATATTTGAGAGCACCCTTTCTACTCCCTTTCCGCCTTGTGCAGAGGGCAACATTACCGAGAATATAAGCAGTTCTGCCGTAAACCCCGAAAGTGGTATCTCATTGACTATGTGTGCGTATGCAGTCAGTGTTACAGCACACAAAGCGATGACCGTAAATTATCTTTGTCTGGCTGCTCCCATGTGGCCTAACTGACATGGTCAAACCTAGAAGGAACGAGAATCCAAGCAGCACAGCCATCCGGATCGAAACATCACACATACCTGACCACCATAAGTACACACGCGTACAGACAAACCGAGGGATGACTGTAGTGTGAGAAACGTTCGGCACGTACTGGTTAGCGTTTCCGACCACGTCGTCACTAAGTTCCAATCCGGATTTAACATAGCGCCCGCTGTCCTGTTCGCCAATTCATGAGAGCATCGACAAGCCTAAACACATTAAAATAGGCTCGTCGAGTGTATCAGATCGGAAAACGATAATTTGCGGATGGTTTATTTACAAGAAATCATCGTGTATATTGCTTTCTAAGTGTTGTCCTACAAATTTCTGTTGCCAACATGGAGATAGACTCAGTGGTGCACTCAGTGTGTCCCTCTGATAAACCTGCAGGAGAAACTGCAAAATTTTTCAGTTACTGTAATGCTTTCTGTACATCTTCTCTATCGACTGAGTGGTTTATCATCTTGCGGTCGTCATCTCGTTGCCTGGCGATTTTTCCCGTTGTTTAATGTGTTAACTTCTATAGAGTCCAAACTTACAAACGAAACGAAACTGGCATAATAGATGCTGAGTGTAGATAGCAAATTTCCGCTGCTTCTCTTTAAATAATTAGTCACATATTCACGTAGGAATGAAATTCATTAATCGTATTGCAAAGCGATGCATCAGCGCCTTCCAAAACGAGCTTGTTGGAAATCAGCCTGAGAAAAACCGCCAACCAGAACGTTCGGACGGGTATCAAAACACGAACGCCCTACTAACTGTATTGCGGGAATAGGATGAAACTCCAACATAATAATACGCACATTATCAACGTCGACCTGTCGTTTGGTGGAGTTAAGGAGTAATTTTCAACATCTGCACTTGGCACACAGCATAATCCCCTGACCAGTTAGTCGCAGTACAGGAATACATTTTGCAAACAAGAATATCAGTTGAACGTTAAAGCTACTTTTGTATACCGATGAAGGGTTGCGTTTTCTATGGTTAGAATGATCCGCCGTCGCTGGACTATCGATCGTCTGTTCAGACCGCACAGTCACTCCTGAACGATTAGTGATGTTATCCGTGCGATTCGCGAAAGTACGTACGAGCAAGAAAGTCGTTCGGAATGAGCACCACAGAATCATCAGGAGGATCTGTACTTCTCAGCCACCAGAAAAGGAAAATTCTCAACACTCATTCTGTAGAAAAAAACGGTTCAGTAAAGCACAGTCTTTAATGTTCACATCGCATGTTCTAACATCACACGCAAATTCGCGTTTATGAGCCGAAATTTCAGTCCACAACTCAGCAGCGGTTTTCAACTACATATCGTGTGGTTTTTTTTAACTGATACTTTCTTGCTTGCCATTTTTTGTCAGTTGGTCCGATTTCCTTGACTGAGGGCTCATCCGATCGCCCGTGTTGCCCACAATTCACCCGCTGTAAGCTTAATTCATATATCATCAGTGCGTCGAGATATGCCGCCGAGTGTTGGAATAATTGTGCCTCCGATTTGATCACCAATCACAATCATACAACGGACTGGCACTCCTAGTAGTTAGCAGAAAGATGTTCAAGATTATCACGGAAAACTGTTTTAAAAATGTCTTACTGAAAGAGAGAGCCGAAAGATTGACCTCGGTGTTACTTCGATGCGAGCTTATTATACTTTTGCGGGGCCGTCCGAAGCGTCGAGTGTCGCGAAATAATTCGAAAAA
>JTDE01003562.1:0-35860 GCA_014338405.1 Paragonimus skrjabini miyazakii
TGAGCTAACGCCAATAACGGAATGTTTTCGCGAAAATGGTGGAAAAAATTTTCATCATCAAGCTAATACTTTTGTGACTTAATCGATGTATTTCATTTTTTCCATTAACGCCGCTCATTTACAATTGATGTACTGTGAGTACTTTGCCTGAAATTCCGATTTTAAAATTTCGGAAAATATTTAAAAATCGAGGATTTGCGCCAAAAGGACCGTTTTGCCTTTTGAACGACCTTCAAGGCGAATCCCGTGAAACGGATAATTGCCTCTGTATTACACCTATTTCAACAATAAAGGTCACAGCAATCGCAAAAGCTATTTTATGAGTTGGGAATTCACCTAATATAAGAGGAAGTTTGACGTCAACAGACAGATCTCGGCAGCTAAAGTCAGCAACCTACAAGAGGTAGGGTAAACTTCATCCTAAGAATACGAGTCCCAAATCAGATTATTCATACTATTATCAAGTTATCATGTTATTATCATGTCATTCCAGAGATACGGACTCCATGATTATTTGAATAAATTTGCGCTCTCATTTAACGCAAGTATCGTAACTCAACTCTCGAAACTTAGAATCTCCCAACAAGTAAGGAAGGGGACGACCTTCAGACGGGCTACATTTGCTGTTCAGCCCGATGGCAAAACAGTGGTGTGCAACAGCCTTATTTATAGGTTTCGAACGGCCTTGGGCCTAGGTCAGAGGCAAGCGCAAAACATGAATTTTCCGGAATGTTGCTGAGCATTCAAGTTTCCAAAAATGAAATACTCATTTTTCCTGGCAAATAAGGCGAATTCGTGGGAAAACGTACCTTTTCCCAACAAAGCCCAAGTTACAGAGGTTTCTTTTGGCATTCTACTGACAGATGGTGGACGTTACTCGAGTAACAAACTCCAACCCCAGTCCATTATAAGATAATCCACCTTCTATATTATTATCTGTACCGTAAGCTCCGCCAGTAGTTAGGAGCAGTCGGTAATGGAAGGAACGTAAACAGAACCACAGGGCTTACCTGTTTTGAAGTGATTTCCTGGGGCCCGGTCGATGGTGTCGGATGTGTGACGATTTACTCTGAATTCGTGGCCGCCCGGTCTATATGATCTGTTCGACCATGGTCGCCGTTCTCGGCCTCCATCCTGCGGATAGTTGGGCCCGCGAAACCACTCTGAGTTCCTCCTGTTCCTTCGGTTGGTCGCTTGTGTCGCCACGCAATATTGTGCCGGTCGACTGACGGCTGCTTCGACCCTTTCAAGGTTCTCGGCCAACCACACAGCAGCATCAAGGTCGCCGGGCGGGTGAAGCAGGAACTCCCTTTTTATGGTCGTTGGCAGGATTCCCTCTACTAGCTATTCAAGAATTCGCTTCTGGAGTTCCTCTTGGAACTTTCTCATAACCTCGCTCGGCCAGGCGCCGTAATTCACGAACAAACGACCGAACGGACTCCCCCTCGAGTTGTCTACGAGCGTGGAACTGCTGCCGATAGACTGTTGGGTGCAAGGGGGCATCTAATAAATGTCGAAGTTCCGTGAAAGTCCCGTCTGATACGGGAGTATCTAGGATATCAGCCTCGACGACAATATCGAAGGCCTCTCCGTTTAGCAAATTCAGAATCAGGTTGTTATGGGACTCCGCTGAGAAGTTCCGAAGATAGGCCCGTACTTGACCTTCCCAACGGGGATAATGACACCCCATAGTGAACTTGTCGGGGTGTGGAATCGATACTTGCAGCCCGGCTGTTGGGAGTTTCGTCGATACCCTATCTAGAATGTCCGTCAGTGTCTGCATGAGATGGCTGAAATCCCCGGAACTGGAAGGGACGACAGGGCGCTGATCTTCTTCAGGTTTCTTTGCGGTTCTTGACATTTCGGATCCTGGCAGGGTCGCCAAATTGTAGCATGCAACCAGAAGAGTAGACAGAGATTGTATCCAAGGATTTATTACGCAACACGCAGCGGTACTAGAATAACCAAAAAGGATAAGTGTACAAAGATATGATAGAGTTACGTTTAAATACAATTGTCCTCTTTGTTTGTCTGACTGTCCGTTGATTCAGAGTCCTCGTGTATGGTGTTGACGTAGCGACCTGAAAGGTGAACAAGGCAGCCATGTAATAATTACGACTTCAAATTCAATCCGTGCGCGTTAACTAGTTTCGATCGCTTATTACAACTGTTCTACTGAGCGATGCAGATAGGTGTTGCCTGCCCGACTGTGGTTCTCATGCTCACTTAAATCACTGGTTAGAAACGCCATCCCAGATGGTGTTGTGCCGCAGTTAATGACGTACCTGCACCCATACCATTTCTGATTCTTTCGCTTAGTCTTTGTTTCTTCTAGGATATTCCACGTCACTGTTGGGGTGAGCGGCGGCCCGGGACACAGCGCCGTTTTACCAGACTTTTGGCTGCTATGATGATGGTATTTTTCCGTTCCGTGGTTTGTGTTAGCTGTCCCCATTTCTCTTTTAGCTGTCAGTCCAATTGTATGGTGAATAAAACCTTGTAGATCTCACGTCTTCTTAATCTCCGGCTAATCGAATCGTTCCGGTTGTTCACTCATTACAGTGGTAGCATGTCCATTGCTCTGAATTTGATACTCATCCTGTCTCCACCCTTGTTGATAGCGGCAATGACACCATTTGTCTACAATGCTAGTCAGTATCTTCCTGAAGTGCACCTGTGCTGTCATTCTTGCGAGCGGCGACAAAAAACGCCAAGTGGCTGGTCGTTGGTAAAAATAGAACAGAGCGGCATCCCCAGAATGAGGACCTATGGAATTTCACCAGAA
This sequence comes from Paragonimus skrjabini miyazakii, assembly GCA_014338405.1. NCBI lineage: Eukaryota > Metazoa > Platyhelminthes > Trematoda > Plagiorchiida > Troglotrematidae > Paragonimus > Paragonimus skrjabini miyazakii. The sequence continues at coordinate 2,786 of JTDE01003562.1, forward strand.
CTGGTTTTAGAGGCGAATAGGTTGGAACTCATTCACGTTCCATAGGATCGATGTGATAGATAACACTCAAAGCAACGGGTGGGGTTTCCTCTAACTTCGTAGATGTGACGCTCATTATGTAAATCGGAGTGGTCCGCGTGGTCCAATGCATGAGCAAAGTCGCTTGTCGATTGTTCCACGACCTACTTTGAACAACTCGTCGGAATACCTAACTGAAATATGTGAATGCCGTGTCCCCGAGTACAAAATGGATCACATGACGACAAGTTAGGCGGCGAGCCATAAGCTAGTACCTGAGGAGTTAAATACATAGGATCAGAGAGCATCATGTCGGTAGTTACCAGGGTTCTATGCGCCTGTTATTATCTCATTACGCGGGTGGTTTGAACTCAGCAAGCTTATTTGACAGTCCTCAAAACTGTGTTGAGGTGATTATTTTTCTTCTGTCGTCCTAGCAGTCTACATTCATGGAAGATGTCCAGTTCAGAAAATGATCATTATTACTTCAAACCGTCTCGCACCTCAGGCAGCACCGAAATGAAAGGTCCTTTTGTTGGATACCACTTTCTCTGGTTGGTTTGGGACATTCATTCGCGCGCCACATTGATGAACACAGGCGCATGATCGTGCTGTATGGACATGTTTGTTTGTACTAAGTGAATGTGTTCCGCTGGATACATAGTCAGTGTTCACTGACGAAAGTAATGTCAAATTCGTTGTTATTGTGTAATTTGTATATGGTATTTGCGTATGATTCACTTCAACCTGCAATATTTTGGCGAATCGGTTAGTCGTCTGACAGTTGTCTCTCATGTTATTGACCTGTTATTTTGGCGCTTAAGGTTTACTGTCGTGCACGCGGGTGTGCGCTGCCTCTGACAGTCGTTCACTAACCTACATTGTTAGACGTGACCCACGTGTGGGCACATTGATCTTTCGACTTCTCCAAACTTCGTGTTGCAAGACTCTTCTGTAAAAATGCGGCATTCAATGCGATATTCACTTACAAGTTAGCCCATTTCTTTATGGTTGGATCGTTTGAGCCAGCCAACCTCCCACATTACATCTGTTCTAACGAGTATGCACCAGATATTGATTGCGGAAATGCTAATGTTTTTATCCAGTTTTTTTGATTTGCCCAAAAGAAGTGCCAATCTCTCCGTCCTCTACATCGTTGGTTTGAATACTCCAAAAATGTTACGCTCCTAACTGCCTTTTTTGGACGACCGCGGTTTCCCTAGCAAAGGTTGTATAGCCAAAGCGGTAGGATGTGTACATGCAAACCGTGCCCAGGCCAACTAAATCGATTATGAGAAGACGCGCTAGGTAGAGAAATGTTTAGACTACTGCTTCTGATATTCTTTACCTGTCATTCGTCCACATGATTATTCCATCGTACGCGAGGAGCAACTAGCATATACTCGTAATCCTCGAGCATCCTCTCGGGTGGATCGGCTTTTTATCAGGTTGACAGAAACAGGTTAACAGCCGCCATCATGGCTTTTTGTATGTGACTGTTGGCCAATTCCAGCCTAGCTTGTCCTGACACGAGCCTAGCAATGCCGGATGTGCATATTTAATTACGCCGATGTACTTGAAACGAAGCCGCAAGTGTCCACTGAGTTGCAAATCAAAATAGCAACTGTTGATGCATGATCAGAATCAAATGGAGTACTTCACTACTGTCGGCAATCTGTATTGCTCATTTTCGAGTTTATTCTTCACGTACACCACCTTTCTTTCTGTTCTTCAAAGGCTGATGCCAATTAGTAGCTGTGTTGAATTGTTATACATTATTTTGATTCGCTGACACTACATTTATCGCTTTCCTATATTAACTGTAATGCGCACGCCACATTGTTAACACGTTTCAGACCGGCGTTGGCTGCATGAGCACGGTCACTTTTACTCAGAACACAATCGAGATCACATGTCCGAGGTAGGACACCACAATTAACTATTTACATATTCGCTGTGCATCCTAGTCTGCTAAGGACTATTTGAACCGATTCCTTTCAGAGTGAGCTCCACTTGACTTGTGTGCAATTTTATTTGTTCTCTTTCAGGGTAGATGGAATTGTTGGCGTTTATGTGTGCGATAAGGATGGAGTGATTATGACCAGCGGTACGGTTCATAAATCCGTCTTGGCGGCTTATTTGGTCTTCTTTTAGCCTTTTCTCCAGAGGAGATATTCGAACAAGCAATGCAACCGTATGTTGCTTCTGCTTTTCTGAGTTCTATCCAGCAATCAAGCAAGTTGGGCCTTGGAAATCTAGAGTGGATGGTGACCCGGTATCAGGAAATGGTGGTCAGTGTTTGCTGTTTTCGGATTATATTTGGCCAATTAGTGTTTCGCTGTCACGGCAAATAATGTGTCTATGAACGCCATAATTTTTTGAAATCTTGTTGACGACATACTCAAAACAAACGCTTTGGGGGCACTTGGTCAACCAGTGGTATTCAAAGGAGCCAACCTTTCAACATCAGTTGGTCAATTCAGGGGTAGGAAAATAGTCTGTATGATGGTTTTTGCGCACACGAGATCTATCGAAACTTCACTGAACATGAGCACAGCTGGATATACATATACATACATGCATTCACTACTCAGTCGTCTTGAAGGTACATTGGCTTGGACTGCCGTTTACGTCGATACTAGTTCACAAAATGGCGGGCCGATAAATAAATGCAAGTTTATACGATGTGCGTGAATTCTGTTTAAAAAAAAAACAGATCACAGTGAATAAGGACAAGCAATCTCGCAGATACTAGCTCGCCATGAGTTTTGATACACTGTCGTGTGCAAGAGTGTATTCCGCCAGTAGGATGGGTAGTCGCGCACTTTCCAGCTTGGCGGGTAGCGTCTTCCAACCTCGCCTTCAGTAACCCATGACCACATCCTCACTCGGTTGCTTTGTGATTTTTTTCCAGCTACCATCAACCGCACTAAGTAATATGCACCTTAACCTCTCAGTAAACTTTATATAGCGAAATAAAAGGATTGATTGCGTTTGTTAAGCTTATCTATAACATGTTCACCAAATGAAGCTTTCAGAGGCAAACTTCGCTGTAGTCCGTCACAGACGTGACTTATCCTATACAGTGTTGAGCTGTGAGAGGCTGTTTTTTTTTGTGATTACCTCAGGAGCAAATAAAATTCGTCCAGAAACCGTTACTGGCAAACTTTTGCTCACAAAGTTTTGCTGACGTTCACAGCATCAGAAGAACAGATTTTTCTCAGCTTGTAATTCAAAACCCTTACGTTCCAACTGTACGTCGCGTAATACGGTCTCCACTCAGACTCTTTTGTTCAGCCGCCATGCTGTTCATGCTGGCTTTCAGCTTACACACGCTCAACAGAACATAGTTTCATGTTGTCTAGTTCGCTTGGGACTGCAATGACACGTAAACGGAACAAACGACAGCTTATGTTAACCCATGTATGAACACGACAATTTGGTTTGTCAGATACTGGTGATACTGGTGAATAAGCACGTACAACAAGGAGTGTGGAACCTGACTCAATCAAGCGCTCAGCGTTTCTAATCAACGGCTCACCAGACTGATTTTACCAAACTTTCTATCGTGTTTTTACCTGATACTGACAACTTTGTCCACAATCAATGACGGTATGTTAATGCGATAGTATCGACCAGTCTTGTACGTTCAAAAGTCGACTATGCGAATTACTTGTTTGCTTTGGAGTTGAACGGTTTATTCCATCAGGCTGACATTTTATTGTTATTCGCTAAACCTTTGAACTTAAAGAAAATGTCTTTCCTCATTCGCTTAATGAAATGAAACGCAATGTTAACACGATATGACATATGTATTACAGCTGTGTCCGTAAAATGGCGATTCGGTGTTTCTAATAAGTGTGGAATGCATGTAATTCGTCACAGCCAGACCTAACCTTGATGCAAAATGACGGCTTGCGCGCCTCCATGATCGGTTGGGCTCAACTGGACTGACGGCGTGATAACTACACCGATAGAATCACTCATTAAGCAGACCAATAGGCTGAGGTCGGACGAGTTACAATCTCCTGGTCCTCCAGGTTTGGAATTTGAAAAAGACTGACCTCCTTCCCTGTTAAAATTACCGATTTTGGACAATTAGCCACCATCCACTAACTTAAAAGATGGAATGTTGAGCAAAAAGCTTTAATTGAAAATTCTGATTGTTTTCCTGTCTAGGTCTTTGCGCCTTGGCAGTATTTCAGCCCACCTATGACTGGTAATATTTACAACAACTTCGTCATATACAGCAATTTATGGGTTATTTTCATTGATGCCTGACTGCCATACAACCACGAGAGAGGAAAGCAAACTCCATACAGGGGTGAGCAGAAAAAAGAACAGGAAGGGAAGTGACCTAACTATTGAAAATGGCTTCGTCTATATTCAGAAACTGAGCATCAAATTGCCTACACCTTGCAAACATACACCCGAGCTGTAAGTGAAAATAATGCGTCATCAGCAAGGCAGCTTCCTTACGGTCTTAACTGTCCCGCGTCATTGAGTGCACTCACTCCACAGACAACTCGGCCAAAACAACGACAGTATTCACGTTCCTAAAGTCGATTAGCTGCCATCTCATCTAACGTCTTAAGCCGCCGACTCTGTGAGTCGCGGGAACCCCAATCCGGGAGTGGAAGCCGATCTACAGTAGCCAATCCCTTTGTGAGCGATTTCATTTTCCTACACCAGGTCATTATTCGTCTACCTCGCACTTCACGCCAGTCGGTCGCGGCGTCGACAAAAGGTGCTCGGTATGGCAGACGATTAGCCGGCATCCTTGGTATATGCGCTGACCATCTAAGCCTATGCAGATGTAAGGATTGAACGAAAGAACTCGTTTGACAGTCACAGCCAGCTGCCTCCTTCCTGACCTCCTCGTTTATTACTCACTGGTGCCACCCGACATGAGCGATCGAACGCAGACATTGGCTATTAAATGCCTGAAGATGATTCACGTCTTCTGCCATAAGCGGTCAAGTTTCGCTGCCGTAAAGTAACATAGCCCTCACTGTCGTCTTATATACGCGACCTCTTGAAATCAAAGGGATACCTCTCTATCGCCTTAAGTGTCTCATATTAGCGAACATCGTCCTACCCTTAGATATGTAGTTCTATTTCATTCCCTACACTGTTACCGCCTCTGACGCAGTTTCACAGGTATACAAACTGGTCAATAGCCGCCTCCATGATTTCCTTGTTTAGTGATAAATCTACGTAATCACAGCAATCTTGCAGAAACACTGCACTTTGAAGCTGCGAAGGGCATTTGAAAGTATTCAGCAGAATACAAAATGGCAACTTCAAGAATAATAATAATAATAGTAGTAATAATAATGGCAGCACCAGTAGTTCCACATTGCATCAACCTTCTCACGGTATAAACTCAGCCGATACTGGTTGTCTGCTTCGGGTGGCTCCGCGGCTACTTCTGATGGACGAGGTGCGTCTGGTTTGGTCCTTACCACAACATAGTATAGGTGCAACGTTGGCCCAGAATGGAAGTTGAACTTCATTCACGTTTAATCGCAGTCTTCGCATTCAGATAGACTCTCCGGCCAGCCTCTCTCGAAAGGAAGTTTAATCGTGCCTAATATGAGAGCAGTGGAACAAATTTGCCTCACCAAAGCATAGCCGGAGTTTTAATCCTGGTCGTGGATGTGCACTACAGACGAAATACAACAGGAGCGAAACTCAAGTCTTGTACCTTTTTTCTAAACAGACTGACTAGAAAGTCTGTCTGAGTGCGATCTAGTGTGTCATGGTCAAGTTGAAACTGGCCAAACTCCCGACTATTCTAACAACTTAACATCGTAGCGGTTGTTTCTACTTCAACTCCGGTTGTTATGGCACACGATTTTTTCAATGGATCTTCTTCCACTCTTCACTCGATACACTGTGAACTTATGTTATTCACGCGTTATTTTGCTGGTGATCTTTCTCTCTTGATCCAGGTGTTTTCACGTTGCTCAGTGGAGTGGTACATACCAGTTTGCAGTGGACGTAGTAGCCAGAGTTATGCCAATTCCATGGTGATTTTTTTTCACATGTCCATCTTGGATATGTGTTCATCTGTTATTCGGTATGCAAGTACATTGCTTCCCGATTGCTGAGCTTATAAGCGAGGTTTGATTTATTGAGCTCCATTGGGAGTCACACATTCCGGAATGTAGTCTTCATTGTAGCATGAATTCGGTACATAGTCCACGCTGGAGGCTGTGAAGACTTGTATGTCATTCTTTGAAGGGTCAGCTATCCACAATGCGCCCTAGAAACTCAGTCATGACGTGGGTACTAACGGTCGAGTTTATCAAAGGTTTTCCCACGTGATGACGTATGCGTTGGTTCATTTCTTACCGAAAGTGTTTCATGATTCCATAAGTCATCCACACTACATTCTGTGCATCTGCTGGAATACGGTGCTGAGCGAGTGGTTCTCACGTCTTCAAGATCATGCACGATTGTCCATCTTTTCTAATTAGATGATCACAACGATGGCCTATGCGCTTTTATCGCGAGGAGGATTGCAGTTGAAGTTGGGGTTTTATTGCTTCTATACTTCGTCGTTTTCATCAAAGTTTTTAAACCGGATCACAAACTACCGATTGAATAGAATGCTGTCTGGTCAACGCGGAAATATTCCCGTTGATTGCATGCTAAGCCATATTTATCCGACCTTGCTCCTCACATTCTGCAGTACGTTCATTGCTTTCCAGATTTGTCAGTTCAACTATTCCCACATCCGTCCCCCGCTGCCGGTTCTTCTCACTGTCGTTGGCACTCAGGATTGCGATTTGGGTGAGTTCCGTGTTTTTTTCTGTTGGTTATTTGTCTTTTTATTTCCAATAGATTGTTTGGCAGATTTGCTAACTTAGAAGAGACTAAGTTGTTTAGAAGCTTGGCGTCGGCAGAATTCGATTCAGCGACATGTGCGGCATACACTCTATCAGCTTGACTACAAAGCCGTGCTGGGAACTCGTCATTTTCACAGTTGGACTGTTTATTTATCCACATATGATGCATATTGCTGCACTTCGTCTGTACACTGGTGCCGACGTGTATTATCTGCCGACACACGGTTATATACGCAAGTCTCATCTAGTATAATTGTCCAAGCTGAACTCACCGTTCAGTCTGCAGTCGATTGAGGTGCAATGCACAGTCTTTCGTTCATATTTATGTAACAATTTCCACGCGGATATTTGCCTGCATGCAGTTTTTCTTATGTTTCGGTGTCCGCAGTCTTTCCGACTATCAAAATTGCTGTCACGTTGTGGTCAAATGTTCCATGGTTCAGTTGATTTGGCCCCCCATCCTTGGTTCGCGATGAGTAAGCTACTGATGTCCCATTCTGATTGCTGTCGCATGTAGTAAGCGTATTCCAAGGTACATCAAGCTTCTGAGAAGTATTGGAACTCTTTCGACCGTGTTGAATAATATAACGCCATTCATGTTCATTGGGCGATCTTTGTTTGTCAACACCCTTTCCGACCTACTTCTCTAATCGGAACATAGCATTGCTGCAACTACATGCATATTTTTGCTATATACTCAGGATCTTGTCTCGTCACATACTTCATACGGGTGACTGTTTTTCACCTGATTGCTCCTGTTTGTCCCGTCTTACTTGGTTGTACCTGGTAACATCGAAAGCGTTTTCGCCCATAGTCCTCCGGCTCACTGCATTTAGTAAGCTTAAATATTATGTCAAGGTCACCGAATGGGTGAATACACTCAGCTGGTTGCACCGTAGTCAGAATAACTCTGACTAGCCCGATTACATGTTGGCGGGTATTAGCTCCGGTTATGGGAGATGTTATCTCTAAATTTGTGTCGTTTGGTATCACTTAGCCCCGGAGTATGACCTGTGCGGCAGTGATCACCCTTCAGTGTAAAATACTGAAAAATTTTGAGTTCGCGGATTGCAGTGGTATGACAGTGATGTGCTACCAACTACACTCCGATGAAGCGATCTTCAAGCAACGACTATGGTTATATCATGGTCCAACATCTTTATGGTAAGCGATCTTTAAGGAGATCAAGCATTCAGTAGCAAATTGTTCCAGTCATGGTGCACGCCTCGTTTCTATTCCGCATGGCACTCGTTGTCATGTGAGGTATTAGTTTACCATAGGGCGGACAGATTGCCCCAATCTGGACGAATATAGGAATACTTGATTGATTAGACTGTACGTTACGAGTAGCAGTAGTGATTGTCAGAACTGCATGAGAAATACAATGATTAGTCGAGTAGGGGATCAGCTAATTCGACCATCATTGTTTATCTAAATGCTCACATCCCTGCCCCTGATCGGATTTAGCAATTAGAGCAGTAGTTCGTACTGTTCACCCGTGTTGTCCAGTCAACGTGCACAGACTGATCGCATTCATCACTCTCAAACCTTTCAGTTTCATCTGATTTGAATGGTTTCCGTGGCCACAACTGGAGCGAGGGGGCTCCACCTCAACTGTTGCCACTGGTTACTTGTAAATTGCTCCTCAGCATTTAATCTCCTTGTTTCTTTTATTTGCCCGCTCACAATCAGGGGCCATTCTGGCCATAGAGCTCTCGATTCGACCCCTACTCACACGCCTGGCTCCACTGGTGTTTGCGCGACTTCAGAACGAGAATTCGATGTGTCCAAACTCGGATGGTCAGTACTTTCGTGTGTGATCCGCGTTACTGATCCGGTCGTTTACACTATCCATTGTCTTTCATGGAACGGCAAACAACCTTGTGTACTTTTCATGTGACAGATTTGCGTCAATCTCGATTTAATAAATGGACACGCTTCAATGACAAATACTTAGCGTTGCAATATTTTGGTCAACGTTCCCTAGGGGCTCCATTGGCTGCATTACGATACAATGTGAATTCACCCAACGATAAAATTATACGACCATTTCTGGTCTCAGTGCTGCTTTTAAGCCGCAGATGTTGCTCAACTTCAACTGGTTTCATCGGATGCTTTGGAACCAGGTTGGGTCTCACAATTCGAACTAAACTGCGGTTACCGAGCGATCTTACTGGTGATCTGGACGTGAATTGGGTGTCATGTGACTAGCATCTGATTTCTACTGTCCACATCATGTTAGGAATATGTGGATTAACTGCTTTGAAAAGAATGGGGATTTGACGTTACAGAAGTTGTGACTAACTATGCTTCGAATAAGTAACCGTGCGCTCTTGATATGCAATATTATAACTGAAGCTCCATCCTACCAGCAGATTACAGCCTGTTCACAATTCAAGGAATTCAGAAGTAACTGAAAGTATTCTGGCGTGTGTAACTAACTTTCTATGACTAGGTTGCTACTCTAATTGATCAGTTCACCTAGCCGAAATACTGGAAGGGTCCGCCATGTGGTGATTGCAAGTTTATCGTAAGTACATCAACTGAAATGCGTCTTCTCCTTCCAGATTGCATGGCAGTAGTATTTCCATGCACCAGATCAATTCGTATGATTGATAAATCTAAGAAACACCGTGAGCAAAGTCACATGTTTTGTGGATTTAGCAGAGCTGTTTTATTCATTTTGATATACTATAGTTTATGTTGAGATCATTCCACAGTTTTGAGGGGATACTAAGTTTAAGAGCCGAACCGAGCTCTGAAACATTCCCTGTTGCGTTAGAAGTTCATCTCGCCTCAATGATACCACTCATCGTCCCGTTTGCTACGTCTGCACGCTGTCTTTTGCTTTCTCATATAACGCGTGACAGCCTTACTAGACATGGAAACCGTTTGGACAACTTTTCTGCTCGATTGCATGTGTTGGCAGTGAAGATGGAAAATGTAATCCTAGTCCTAGAGGGATTTTCCGCTGGACAATTAGTTCATCCTTTGACCACTGGCAATTCGGTCCGATAACTGCAGTATCGAGAAAAAGTTATGGCAAATATGCTGTTCTCAAAGCGCCCGACGTCCGGTTGGAACATTAGCCTGAAGGTACCATGGTAACCTGGGGTGGCCGTACAATTTGTTGCGGACTGTGTCATCATTCCAGATTCGGTCGACAATAAACACATGAAATCCCTCAGCAACTCCCTTACAAAATTCACGTTTTATAATTCTCCCAGGTCGAAATATACAATCTCAGTTTACCTGCTTGGCGATATTTTAGATTACTGATGAATAGTCGGGGATTTGGTTAATTTCCAATTGAACGTCACCCACAGTTGATTGCAGCTGTCGCATTCCCATAGACTATCCAGTCGGCCCCTTTCGAAAAGAAGCACCACACTCAAATTTCGTTCTCATTAGAGCTCGTCAGTAGTGCATATTGTTGCCATTACCGGGAATTGACCACGGCCACGCTGTTCATGAGGCAACTGTGTTTACCACTGCGCCATTGACCTCACGTCAGGCACAACCGAATTGTCATATGTGAACACTCAACCGCTTCCGCTTGTTAGTAATGATCAGGTTGCCCGATCGCCTCGAGAGGAGACTCAGTTACTGTCTAGTGCTTTTCGGAAGGGGCCGACTGGAAAGTCTATGAGAATGCGACAGCTGCAATCAATTTTGGGTGATGTTCACTCTATATATATGTAATCCTAGTCCCATAAGGATTTTCCACTGGGCAATTAACCCATCTTCTGACCACAAGCTTAAATAGTTTATTCCCTTATTCAAATTGGAAGGACAAATCACCAGATGAAAATTGTGGAATGATATCATTCACTGTATGGACGTTAATATTTACTTCTCTAATATTATAGTGAAAGTTATTTGAAAACCTTATTTCAAATATTCTCTGTCCATCATCAGTGCGTCTCTGTGCCATGGGACAGTGATTCTGGCAAGGATACACACTACTGACGAACTCTCATCACAGCAAAACTTAACTCTAGTAGATTTTACTAATAGAATAGGACAACATTTATGTGTGCATGAAAGTTGCCATCAGTTTTCAGTTATATTAAACTCTGTTCAATTGACTCTGTTACTAACGATTGTTGTTGCCTATTCATGCATGGTTCGTTTGTTTTATGGGCGTCTTCTGTTTGGTGTTTGCCTTCTGTTCATTACGATAAATCTGCTATCGTGTTGAGTGAGCTTCCTAAGTGTAAATCGTGGTACGAAAGCATTTGAATCGGTTTCACACAGGAATTCAAACATGATCAGCTCGGAACATATTTTGCCTTTAGCACGCCTACTTCATAGTCACTGGAGTAATAGAGTCACGATTCTGAACTAGAGCCCACGTTCTTCACTACAGATTCACAGAGTGGATACTCAAACAGATATAGTGATTGTCAATGCATATATCCGTACAAGGAATCAAACGGACGTGTAGAAGTTAAACACAATTTTCAAACGTTTTGTAATGCTCAAGGATTAAGGTTCAATTCTTCTGTAGGCAAAACAGCATAACTTATTTCGGATCACTTCCCCAACATATACTATTTCACATTGATTCCATTTGCCAGAAAGACCTCTCGCTATACTCTGTAGCCTGACCGGTGTACGCTGGTGTACGCAGGCACTGTTTCAATAATCTAGTCTGCCAGTTACGTGTTTACAACTTGCGTATTGTTAGAGACCTAATTCATATTGTTAACACAATGTGTCTGTTCACTTGAGGGTTGTGCCGTACGTGTACGTTGTCGGTTGTTTAGAATGCGAACCCCCGGATGTTGACAACAACAACTTTGTACACGGATGGTTTAATCAATCCAATCTGTTACTCGTAGGTTGGTACGCTAACGGACAGTAACTGTTTAGGATATACTCTCAGTTGGTTCAGTTTTGCTCGTATGGATTGTGGTGAAGTTCAAAGATCACGCTATCTCAAAGTGAATGTGTTTAAGCTGTAGCTAATCATCTGCGTTAAATACATAATGAACAGATTTCTCAAGACTGCTAACACATTCGGTTCGCATACCTGTCCACCTTCGTCAACAACCTGTTTCCTACTAGACACAGTAGTGAAACCCAATTAGATGTCAGCGTTTACAGAATTCTGTTATTACTCCAATACATTTACACAATTTACGATTAGCTAACAAATAGTCATAACTACACAATTTAGAAACAGTTGGTTAGACTTTCACAGTTGTAATGGCCCATGCTGACTGAAAGTAACTGGACACTTATAGTCTCTCTGTAGGACAACTCGGGATTTGAGAATAATCAAGAGACAAATATGGTTGATCACCTAGAAGAGTTCATTCCGGCTTGTCTAGTGTGTGGTTGCCAGTCTGACACTCAACCTATCGGCGAACAACACTTATATGCTCTGTAAGTAATTTTCTTGTTTGTAAAGAGATAAACATACTGATGTTGAATTTGAACAAACAAATCGATCACCTAATTTCAAATTGGCCTACTGGGAATGTCTTTCAGATTGCGATTGCCTTTGTCAGTTTTGGACGGCTCCCAACTTGTAACAAAGGACTCAAAGAACAATTGAAAATTTTGATTACACTAGATTTCCAAGCAGTCTGAAGTATTAGAAAACGTTTGGAGATGAACCAAGTCGTTACCATTAATGAGTCAGATTTTCGACTACCCTGTCTAACCCAAAGAACAAGGTTTGCACTAGTGCACGGCAGTGATTCCAAACATGTCTGAATATCTGGTTGTCATGGCATCGTTTGATCAGAGGCTCAGGAACTTCAGAAATAGAAGTGTTGTTTAGTTCTAAACGGTACCATTAAGTATAGCAACAGGTGGGGGATTATTGATGCACATGTTTAAATTCCTAACAGTTATCAGCATCCACAATGCAAAACGCATGTGACAACATTTTGAGATAAATGGGTATTTAGAGCGGAACATTTCTACAAAAGTCTGGCATTGTATGGCGGACGACCGATGATGAACTGTTTCACCGTACAAGTACATGCGTTTGATGTGAAGTCATTTTTGATGCTCAGATTTCCTTATAATATTTGAAACACTGAGTTGCTTTAGTCCATTTAGAATATACATCGTGAGATCATAGCATTCCGATTAATTCGCATCGGTTGTCAATGTAACACCACCAAATTGTTTTTACCCAAACTGGGCATAGCAACAACATTTGTAGGAACCAACCACATACTTCTGACCTTTCGCACACGAATAGCTCAATCAGTTCCACGACAGAGATTGATTGCATCAACGCCTTCTGTGCATACAAAACTGGCCGATCTGATTAGCATTGTCTCACTAAATGATAACGGTTTCAGGTTGCTATTATGTAACAGTATCTTGAACTATTTAACAGGATCAACTAGGTGACCGGTTGCTGAGATCTGTTTGGCGATCGATGTGGTCGGGTTCTTCTAGCATGTTACAGTCAGCAGGTTCCTCGACCACTGTCGAGGCTATTGCCATTCACTTACATAATCCAACCTTGTGTGGACAGAAAAATTTCGTTCAATCGCTTGAACTGCCTTGGCCATTAGTTGACTCATCCGATCGATATGTAGCCAGTTAACATCCAATCGACGTCCAGAAACATAAAAAACAAGGTGTCATGGAAGTAACGTTTATGGAACAAAACTCTCGAAATTCTTTCTTGAAATTGTCTCTCATGTATTCCGAAAAGTAAATTTACCAATCTGGGACCCAATGGGATACCCATAGCTGCGCTGTCAATCTGTCCATAATTATCACTTTCAAATTCGAACAAAATGTTTTCCGTTCAAGCAAAACTGAGATCCTTAAGAAGTTCCAACAGTATACCTAAATTCACAGTCTGACTGGAAATAAAACCACATAAAAATTCAACAGTTTTATGCAGTGGCCCATTAGTAAATAAAGTATTTACGTCGACCAAGTACATCAGCTGTAGAATCTGCTCTGCGTTTCACTTCAGAGGTCAGCTGGGTATCACTAGAACTTAACATCCCGAGATCAAATCAAACTGATAACGACCGCAAACAGCTAGGTAATGTTTCTATAATAGAAAATACATGGATATCAACAAATTTATAAGGGTAAATATATGGAATCAATGTGAAATGTCACATACGTTCAAAATGGTACGTCCCGACAGATTTTTCGCCCGTCAGTGGTCGAGCATAAGCAGAAAATGTTCAAATTCAAGATGGCGGTCAAGCGACCTTCACATGGGTATGATTATACCATAAAACATATTACTCACAAAGACGGGGAGTAGGCAGCGAGTTAAGAGAAGTCCAAACGGATGTTAGATCGACTGCGGACTTACTGAAGTGTCCCCAAAAATTTCTGCTAGCTCAAAGGAACTATGAACACAATCGGAGGATAACAATTCACGAATTGCTTCACTATCTATCGCGCCAGTTTGTGGTACGTCGAATTGCTCATGGATATTATCGGTCGTAGTGAGATACCCGTCTTGTGGATTCTTGATGGACCTCTCATCCTCGATGTATGCATGCCTTTTAGTTTCAGCAGCTTACAATGAATCTCAGAAGTATACCTAAGTAGCATCAATATTTACAGTTTCGTCAATATCTGTTTTCTAATCAGGAAATTGTTACCAGGTCTGGCATCCAATAGGAATTTTCGTGCATCAGAAAATACCATATTCGTCTCGGCTACTCAGTACTCATTCTTCATTACGACAACGCCACAGCCATTGTCTGGCTTGCGGAAAACTACACCAGTCATTTGATTGAGCTTCTTGTTGGCTCTCTAGTGATCCTTATAAAAGACAGTTTTGTACTCTCTGCCATTTTCTGCACAAACATACACAATCACGAATCTTAGATCTTATCCTGTTGACCACACACATTTGCACTTTCCGGCTGAAATTGGACGATTGGCAAAACACGGAAAGCCTGAATCCTTAGAAAGATTCGACTTGCTTGATTCAAATCAAAGAGGTCCACCTGTTAGAACATAATACTTTGAGTGAGGACGGATGTGACCTCACGTTATAATGTACGATTTTGAAAATCGGAAGGTGAACATACATTGTTACAAATGTCTTTAATGTCGAGATGGACGACGAACAGCTCTAGGTTGAGGAGGAAAAAACGATTAGGGTTCTCAATCGAAGCCTTCGGCTCGACAGTCTGTACCGCAAAGAAGCGGGTAGGTGGCAGTATACCAGAAATACCACATCCGACGGTTGGCTTTCATCATTCGAGTTTGCTCAGTCATCCCGAACAGTAAATAAATCAGCAACACTTAAATGCCCTTTCAAATCCATGTTGACGCCCAAGCATCTGTGCGAATCAAATGAAATACTTATGTAGCTAATTGTCAATCAAGCCCTCTATGACTTTTGAGCTAGCTGATAATAATGCAATGAGCATGGACTCAGCGGAATAATTGCGATTCCCACCTTCAAAGATAAGTGACACAGTGCACATCTTCCAAACTTCGGAAAGTTTATCCTGGCAACTCATTGGCGCACTTCTTCGGTACTAGACGAGAGATGAAATCAAGATCTGAAGACTCATTTTCACAAACCTATGTTAGTTCTTGAAACACGATATGTGAGGTGAGGTGATCTGTTATCACGACATCTGTAGTGGTGATGATAGGCTAGGATGTATGTGTACCAACACTGTGAAAGCCGCAGCGATCACATCCAGATACTGGATACCATGAACGTCAGCGGCTTCTCAGTTCGAGGCGGATGTCCCATCCAGGTTGAGCAAATTGGAAACCATGGGATGGTTTCTGGCAATATAGACAACAGCACTATATAAGAGTTTTCGACTCGTCTAGCTCATAATGAAGCTTATCGACCTTCAACGATATTGCGCGGTCACTGACTACACGACACACGTCGTATCCTCCTTCTCTTTATTCCAGCTACCGTGTGTTTCAACCTGATCTCTTCATTGTCAGTAAATCTGTTGTGCAACGCCGAAGTGGGCTTCTGCGCATCTGTGTAGTGGAGATCGCCTGAGTGGAACATACCAGTCGATGGTCTCAGTGAGTGCATCCGGAATAAACCGTCAGTGATTATCGAACGGTGCATACGCTGAAGATCCGAACAAAACACATGTTTCTAAGTTCTTTGCTTAGGGCTATGAAGTCCGCTTTGTAAAAGTTCATTAAGAAGTTTCGAGTTAAAGAGAGTATCTCTATTACTCCAAATCTGATGACGGCGTGGTCATTGCGATCAAGAAAGACGATGGGTTGTAGGTCATTAATCATGTGTTTTCCGCTGGTTAGAATATTACCTAGCCTTGAACGTATCTGTGAGATCCGCCACCATGTGAACACTCGGGTATTCTTCTTTAAGAGAGAATCCATAAACGCATCGAAAACAGCAATCATCCAAATGAAAGTGTCATTACCATCGAAGCATACCCAAATAAAGCCTTACTCATAATGATGCTTGGGTAGTAGAATGTTTTTAATTGAATGTTCATCAACTGAATGTCCTCTGTATTTGGACAGTCTGACATCGTTCTTACTCACTCCGACGTGTGCTGATGAACAACAACAAAGACTAACTGGTGTAACATCAGCTGGTATTTCTCCATACTTTGATGAGAAAGGCATGCAGACATAACAGCCATCTGTGTTGACGCGTGATCATTTATCAGTGTGAGTTACTGCTCAATCGTCGTAGAATGTTTCAGGTGAGGATCATTCGCTAGTAGGAATTCGTTTGGAGAGTACCGTTTACTAATTTATGGAGAACACGAGATGATACACATTTTGAAGATTCATGCGGAATGGACTCGTAATAATCAATACGTCAATTTCATTGTTGGCTAAGCTATCTAGTTCCCAATCGAAAACGTCTCCGTTAGAGGATCACTCTTACACAATTCCGATGTAGTTTCATTTTCTCGTAGGAGTATTGCTATGTTTACTGCTACACGGATTGTTGGAAAGATAGCGCACATACCAATAGATGATTCAAACTGACAATAGTTTACATCTTAATCACACAGTAGCTGTGCTCAGTCTATGCACCAATAAACCAGCAATAAATATAAAATGAACGCACTTTGTATGTAATCTTGTTCCATTTATAGCAATTGAATAAACATTGTTGGTAAAATTGCTGGGAACTGACTGAGACTATGTGTAGAACTGTTACCGTCCTGAGATAAGATGGTCACATGATGTAGGCGGTGGATTTGGAGGAGAGTGGCCAGATAAGGCCGAGGTAACACAGATGGACTGTAAACAAATGTTGGATTTGAAATGACACTAGCGAAGTGCAACTACAGCCTCTGGTCGCGCCCTACACGACCGTGGCATCCAAGTTTGAACTGGATATCAACACAGGAATGACATTTTCTTTCTTCCGGCTTTCTCCGAGTGGTGGTGCTGTCTGTGCACCCTCACCTCAAATCCACATTAATGGAGATGTTATCGACATTTGCACAGATTTTTGCTCCCTGGGTAGCAGTCTGTCCACCGATCTGACAATAGACCGCGAGTTACCAGCTCGTGTGGCAAAAGCTAGTACTGCTTTCGGACTTCTTAAAAGAGGCGTTTGGATAAACCACTGCCTGAAGCCGAGCACTAAGCTCTTCGTCTACCGTTCAATGGTGCTGTCTATACTGCTGTACGGCAGTGAAACGTGGACATTGTATCAGCGGAACATGCGCTATCTGAGCCGCTTCCGTTTGTAATGTCTAAAACGCATCTCGGGTATTCGGTGGTCGGACATATTTCCGAACACTGAGGTACTGTGGCGAGCGGACATGAACGGGATCGAAGCCCTGCTGATGTTGAATCAGCTTCGTTGGCTTGGTCACGTCCGTCGGATGGGCGACGATCGTATTCCGAAGCAGGCGCCGTATGGACAACTGAGATCGAGTAAGTGCAATCCTGGTGGTCGAAAGCGGAGATATTAGTGTGTCGTGCTGGTAAGTCTTTCGCATTGTAAAATTGAATGTAGATGTTGGCAATAGTTAGCGTTGGAGCGGCCTGCCTAGAATAACACGATTCAGACGAGTGTCCGCGAATTCAGCGATCAGTTTTTGCGCGGCCAAGAACGAAAGCGCGCAGTACGCGAGGGAACCATCGGTGTCATAATCAGTGGTAACATGATTATATGGCGTCGCGATGTGTGCGGTCGCGAATGCGCTGGCCGTTTGGGATTAGTTGGTCACCAACGTACTCATAGTGCACCGTCGGCAAACAGACGGCGAGTATGTTAGGCTGGAGAAGGTCACATCAACACACCCATTCTATTTTTGTTAATGACTGCATCGACCAAGACCATGGTCGTCGGACAACTAATCCACTCCCCCATTCAGATACTTCAGTCTGCAGTCTTCTACACATTCTGTTCCTGAGCTTTGTGTGTGTATTGAATGATGAATTGATTGTCTGTTCTTTTCGTAGTTCAATTTTGAGTTCATTTTTTCACCTTTATTCTCTCTAGAATGCATTAACATGCATTCGTATACTGAAGTGCCTCTTGTATTACATTTTATGTATCTTTAGTCTTAGTATAGATCTTGTCATTGCAGTCTCTCTGTGTGTGTTCATTTCCTGAGAGATAAGTGTTTCCTTTTCGTGCTAGCCAATCAGCTGGCTAATCAACTTTGGTCGGCTGGACACTAAGGCATCACTTACACACTTACTGTAAGCAACCAATACTGCTTACGGAAATAACATTTATATTGCTTTTTCACTAACATTTTGGTAGAACATTGAAAATAGGATTTGACACGTTTCGGAAGTCAATGAGTTAGCAAACACAGATATGCAGGTAGTGCACACAAGATGCAGTGAATATAGTGCCATTGTTCTTTTATGCAAACGTTGGAATAGTGGCCGTTTTCTCTATTCCATACAATCAACCTTTAGCGTTACGTAATCAAAACTTAGGAAGGTGTGATTCTTGTGACATTGATAACAAATTCTTTGATTTATTTTCTTGCCATCTTTTGCATATGAGTAGCTCGTTTACAGTAAAAGACTACAGATGGAAGGCTTAACAAATTCCTTCTGAGAGTTATTGCCATGTTCGTATTTTAGGCCATGGTCTAACAATTGGGTGATACAGTTGAATTGTCTGTCACTAGGTCTGTTGGCTTCATTTTTATAATGAGTTTGTGTAATATCACACTTGTTCAGCAGCAACCACCAGTTTAGACCGTCCAAATCGTCACGTAGAGCTTTCAGTTATTTCGGTTACTGTACAACACCGTACAGATTTGGTGATACCGACGTAAAGGATCGTCGATGAGTGGACGATGTTAGATAGCCCAAAAATCAATACGGTGAACACTTGGGTTTCTACGATTGATCTCTACGGAACGTCACTGTTAACAAGGAACCAGAACAAGAACTATCGACATTCCATTGGCTGTGAACAAATATTTATGCAAACTGGATAAATGCTCACGCGCGCAGTAATCGGGGAGGTTCCGTAGCTCGATGAAACTATCATCTCTGTCAAATGTTTTGGTGAGATTATGGATCACATCGATGAGCAATCCTTGGTCTCAAATTAATACTGGCATTAGTTTCAAGATTCGACTCCACAAACTTTGGGTGTGAACAAGCAGTCTGACCGCCTAATCAAATAACAGTTGGTTCGGCAGAATCGATACTCGTTGAGTTCTCAGTTGGAAGCGCTTAACCAGATAATTTTGGGCGACGGAGAATATCTGCGTGAGATCAAGGCGATAATCCAAAAGGGGCAACGTATGCAACGAATGTCTTGACATATCTGGCAACATCGCCTCAGTTCCATGCATATAGCAAACAGGACCACGAATATACCGGATTCGTCTACTCGATGAATTTTTATGGATAATTCTTATTTTATGATGACGATTACAATTAGATGGCAGAGACCCAATTGCGAAAAACCTAGAGTTCGGTGGGATTTGAACCAGCGAAAAGAGCAACATGAGAAGACGCAGCAAGTGCTCTACCAACTACTGAGCTACGAGGCCGATTCGGGAACTCAGAACCCTCCCGCCTGGACCTAGTTACCCACCCAACACAACTGATCAAATATCCTATTACAATTCCAGTGCTCGGCGATAGAGTTAGCGAATTCCAACGTGATCGGGTCAAGAAATTCCGTTCGGATAGTCAATATCATGAACTACTTGATGGATTCAATATGATGCAGCAGATTAGTTGGTTGAAGTGGAAACTACAATTTGCACGAGGACATGAATCACAACGTTTGCTTCAAGCTCCAAAATGCGAATATTCAGACCGTACATTGATCACACCAAACAAGAGGTTTCACGAATTCGGTTCACAATCATCGCAGCTATTGTCCCCCCAACACTCATTGGCTGAACAATGTGTAACAGTTGGGTAAAGTAGTGCATGCACTATCAGGAAACAACGATGTGAAAAATCTGTTGATCAGGCGGTGTTGTGATCGGATCTATGTTTTATGAACTAAAACGACTAGGGATAATAGAATAACGAATGACGAACAATTAACAGTTGATGACAGATTATACGTGATTACCTGAGAACTTCTCAGCTGACCCAAGCACCCAAAGCTAATGCATTGTGGCGGAAAGAACACTAGCTTTCAAACAGAATTATTTCGCACAATCCGAAACTAACTTGGTGACAAACTCGTTCGTATCTATAAGGTCTGTGACCAATAAGGAAGCAAGTTAGAAAAACTGACCAGACAAATGTCCAGACAATACAACAAGGCCATAATCAGAAGACGTACTTGTGGGTTCGCTGCCAAATATAGTGTGGAGATGTCGAAACATTTGTGAAGGTCAAATAATCACATATCCGTGCCACTTTTGAAAGTTACTTAAAGTAGTTATGCTTTAGACATTTTTCACTCTGCGATTTATTCGAGGGTCATGTATTCGAATGCCTGGCCCACGTGTTGCTGAACAGGTGTGGCGAGATCAAAAAAAGCTGTGCAGCACCTCTGTGCTCGTCATTGGAACTAAGTGCTTTTCACATCCTCCAGCTGACAACGAAGACGAAAATGGAAAAATATGCAAAGTTTTAAACGCTCTTCGTTTGTGCTCGTAGCACAGACGGTGAAGGTTGTGATAACCGGGGAGGAGGGTTTGACAGTATAATGTACACTGAATTTATCACAAATCTTACTACCGTCTTTCTAGTTGTATAAGAACGATGTCAGATCGTTAAACTTCACTTCACACTGATTTCGCTCCCTAAATGTATCATAGAATATGAAACAGGTCACAAACAAGCTTTTGGAATATTCACCATCATACAGAGCATTGTATCAATGGTTCGCCTTGATGCTTAACTGCCACAATTGTGTATGAGCTGAGTTATTGCGAAAAGACCCAGGTCTAAGTAGCAGAACGATTAGGGTTCTCAACCAAAGCCTTTGACTCAACAATCTGTACCGCAAGGCGGCGGGTAGGTGGCAGTATACCAGAACTAGTACTTCTTCCGGAAATACGATGTAAACCTTCTTCCAACCCCAAAATTGGAGGACCATGAGACTGTGGTTTATCAGACCTCTAACATTGGCTTGCCTGGGATGAATGACTCTATCGGTGTGGTGGCCACGCCGCCTAGTTTAGCTCAATAGATCATCGAGATACACCAGCCGTCACACCGCGTCAACATCCAGTCTCGTTGTAGCGGCTTGGTATGTTAACTTGGAAAGAATTTTCAACCAGTGTTATTGCTATATACAGTCGGAAAGTGAAACGATTACAGTTCAGTATAGGTTATCTCAATTGTAAGAAATACGCGGTAGCACGAAGCATTTCGACCATGCCCACGGTTGGCAGCTTCAAAAACGGGTTAGCTTGTCGCAATGACCGAAGCCAAGCGATGTCTGCGCTCCAACCATTACCGCAAGTGGCTTGCGCTGCATCACTTGCGGTTCCACTCATCTATCACGCATCCGGTTTAAACTCGAAGGAATAAGACCAGTTGGCGTGTGAGTGAGGCCTTTGTGTCTAGCCGACCAAAGTTGATTAGCCAGCTGATTGACTGGCACGGAACGGAAACCTCTATCTCCCGGAAAATATACAGAAAGAGAGACTGCAATGACAAGATCTGGACTGAAAAGAAACATATGTAAAAGGTGATAGAAGAGGCAGTTCAGTATACGAGTGCATGTTAGTGCATTCTGGAGAGAATAGGGTTGAAAAACAAAGAACAGGTAAACCATTCATCATACAATACACCAACAACGCTGAAGAGGAGAACGGGTAGAAGACTGCAGACACCCAAGTTTTTGAAAAAATTGAGTGGATTAGTTGGCAAACGACCATAGTCTTGATTGATGCTATCATTAAATGGGACAAAATGAATATACTGATATGACATACTTGGGTCTAAGGCACTCTCGTCATCTCTCCGACAACGGTGCACTATGAGTACGCTGGTGACCTACTATTCCAAGGCGTCCACCACATTCGTGTCCGCACACATCGCAACGCCATATAGTCATGTCACCACGACCTATGGCACCGATAGTATCCTTGCGTATCGCGCGCTTTCGTTCTCGGCCGCGCAATAGCTGTTTGTTATACTCGCGGACGCCTGTCTGAATCGTATTACTCCAGGACTACCGGTTCAACGCTAAGTCTTCCCAACATCTAAAATCAAGTTTACAACGTGAAAGACTTACCTGCACAGCATCCTGTTATCTCCCGTTTCACTCACCAGGACTTGGCTTGCCTGATCTCGGTTGTCCATGCAGCACTTGCTCCGGAATACGGTCATTGCCCATCCGACGGACGTGACCCAGCCAACGAAGTTGATTCAACAGCAACAAGGCTTCGATCCCGTTCATGTCCGCTCGCCACAGTACCTCAGTGTTCAGAACCATGTCCGACCACCGAATACTCAAGAAGTGTCGTAGACGTTGCAAATAAAAGCGGCTCTGATGGCGCACGTTCCGTAGATACAATGTCCAAATTTCAGTGCCGAACAGCAGTATAGACAGCACCATTGAGCAGTAGACACAGAGCTTAGTGCTCGACTTCAGGCTGTGGTTCTTCCAAACACGTTCTTCAATACGTCCGAAAGCAGCACTAGCCTTCCCTACACGAGCTGGTAACTAGCGGTCAATGGACAGATCGGTGGACAATATGCTACCCAAGTAGCAGAAATCTGTGCAGCTGTCAACAACATCTCCGTTAACGTGGGTTTGTGGTGACGGTGCACAGACAGCACCTCTACCCGGAAAAGGCCGAAAGAAAAATGTCTTACCTGTGTTGATATCCAGTCGAAACTTGGATGCCGCGGTCGCGGAAGCCGTGGCCAGTCGCTGTGATTCGTCGTCGCTATGTGAAAACAGCGCGTTGTCATCTGCGAACAGATGCATGAGCATTGTTGAAGTATGTAACCGGGCTGAGGCGCCGAAACTTCGAATATTCAGTAGGCGTCCATCCGTCCGGTACTCTACCTCAACGCCGTCCTTCCCAGAGTCTTGAAAAGCAACTGTTAGCATGGCAGTCAAATATATACTAAATAGGGATGGGGCCAGGACACAGCCCTGCTTCACGCCAATGACAATGTCAAAATCATCAGAGGTAGATCCACAGCACTGCACCTTCGCCTCCATGCCCACTTGCAACATTCGAATCGAATTGATGAACTTATCTGGACATCCAAACTTACCAAGCACCGCCCAGAGCGCCTCGTGGCTCACGGAATCAAACGCCTATGCAGCTTAGCGAACTGATGCTCCGATAGCTGTCGGGGCACTGCTTGTTACCCTTAGCTGTAAACAAAGGTACAATCACAGCATCACTGAAATATTGTGGCATCAACTTCAGCTCCCAGATGGAGTGAATCAGCTGAAATAGTGCACGTTCCATTGCCGGCCCGCCATTCTTCAGGATCTCGCCTGGCAATTCATCCTCACATGCAGCGTTCTCGTTGCGAAGTTGACCAGTCGCTCTCTGCAATTCTAGTAACTCCGGGGCAAGAGAAAGTGAAGACTTCATGGCCTGTTGCGGCAGGTTTTTCACGATCACCCAATCAATGGTAACAGGACAGTTTAGCAGGCTACCAAAGTGTTTGCGCCAGACTTTCAGGATGTCCACTGGCTGGGTGCACGAACAGCTGATGTCCACGTCTACCAGTGCTTTAGTGGACTGGATCGAGTGACAGAAGTTTGCTTTGAGCGAATTGTAGAATTCCCTGTGATGTCGACGATCTGCGGAGCCATGCATCCGCTCGCCCTGCTTTCTCCACCAGTTGTCCTTGATTCCACGAACACGCTCGGACAGTTGACGCCTTCTTCGATTCATTGCCCGGGTCCACTTTGGAGGCAACAAACGCGGTATTCTTCTTTCGTACCAATTCGGCGATAACCGCATTGCTGCCGTCGAACCAGTCCGAACGTTTCTGGCGTTTGAGACCGATCGTCTTGGTGGCTGTCGTCGTGATCCGTTCTTTGGTGAACTGCCACATACCCTCAGGGGTAGTGGATACAGGAGCGTCGTGCAGGTGAGCGGCAACGGCACACTGAAAAACAGTCTTCTTCTCGCAGTTGTCCAATCTGACATTCAACTTCTGCCGTTTTCCGGAAGATCTATAATAAACAGGCTTGCAGACATGAATTAACAATTTGGTCCTGACCAGTTTGTGATCGGTGCTACATTCAGCACCACACATCACTTGCGTGATACGCACTTCACGAATGTCGCGCTGTCGCACAATCACGTAATCATGCAGATGGTAATGACCGCTCCGCGGATGAGTTCACGTCGTGATATCGCCCGCGTCCAGCTGGAATCGGGTGTTCGTGATAGCCAGCTCGTGAGTAGCACACAGATGGAACAGACGGTCACCGTTGTCACTGACTGAACCAATGCTGTATGGTCCGAGGACTCCCGGCCAAGCTATCGAGTCGCACCTGACTCGAGCGTTCAAGTCACCCAGAACAAACAGTCGATCAATCACCGGCACCGACCGGATTGTGGCAGACAACTGATCATAGAACTAGTTCTTTGTATCATCAGTGTGACACATACTTGGACCATAAACACTGATAAATGTGGCACATTTACCTCAACCGAGTCTCAGACGCATAGACAGCATTTGAAAACTGATGTCGTGCGGTTAGCCTATCATCAAGTTGCTCTTCGGATTACTGAAACTGGAGTGAGCATTATCTGCTCGGGGATTACCATTGGGAAGACAGTATGAGGGTGAACGATTGGCAGTAACATATTTTCGCCTATCCACCCTACCATGTGCTGCAGATAATGCGACCCGGTTTATCCTGAGTGACGGCCAATGCAGTATGATATTTGGTTTATTTTGTAACATCATTGTTTATATAAGGATACTGCCAGGACGCCCAGACCTAGACAGGAGAGCGATTAAGGCCTTCAACCAAAGCCTTAGACTATAAAAGCCTGTATCGCAAGGCGACAAGTGATACACACGCACACACACGTATCAGCATTAATCACCCGCAACAGGCTCCACAATCACATTCACATTGAGATAATAATGCACAGAAAAACCGACCATACATACACAAAATTTGATCAGGCAAAAAAATATCAGACCGAACCAAAACACAACACACTGACACCATACAAAACGAACGCACCTGACCTTATGCACACACAAACATATACATACAGCAAAATGAAGTACACGCCACGCCCCAATTTCAACCTCGGTGTAAAAGTGCACTAGGTGACCGAACGAGAAGAAAACAACAGTCTGTTTCAAACATCAAGCAAACCATATGTGAACAGAGTGAATCGAAAGAAAATATAAATACGCTCAAGCAAACCTTCGGATTGGGGATAACTTGTGTGAAGTAAACCATTGCTTCTGTCGCACCAGACTGTGCATATTCCAACCGAGACCACCGCGATCACAGTACGATTCGCCATCGGACCCATAACCGAACATAACCAGCCATTTACGATAGGCCACGTGAATGTCAAAGCCTTGGACAGTTTTCATGTGATGTTCCACACACACATATTCACGCACCGTATCCATTAGAAACCTGGACGAATCAGACCGTAAGACATGTGAATGTAGGTGTTTATGATCCGACCGACTAGATGATAGAGCAGAATTAAAGTGACAAATATCTGTCGGAAACAAGAATATGGAGATACTGTATTGGTAAAATTTAGACTGAGAAGAAAGATGATGGAAGTGTAAGGCATGTGTGAATTTAATAGAAAAGCATATACTTCAGTGTCATCTAGGACTGCCTAGAGATGTGACCGAAAATTTGAGTTTGGATTGGGAACGAAACAAAAGTTTCTACGCGGCGTGCAAAAAAGCTGAAGATAAGAACAGATAGCAGGTCACCATGATCCAGGCTTCTGAAAGGGAAATCAGTGGTTTGTCAAATGACGGAAGTTGCTGGTTTATATGAACGAAAAAAGGTGTAATTCATTCAATTTTGTTTCGTATTACATGCTCGTCGTCTTTTCGTTGCCAGTGTGCCGTGGGTATCAAACCGAGATTGTCATCACATTCGTAATAGCATTCAACGAAACGCCATACCGTCACGTCGCCAGGTCCAATAACGTCTATAGTTTTATGTTATACCGCACACTTGAATTCATGGTCAATCAAGAGCTCTTCATCGAACTTTCGAACACTCGTCTAGATTGAGTTCCTCCGGAAGGGGATGCGTTCCCCGATTATCTGCAATCGACACTAAAACGCCTGATACCGTGTCTCTGTGGCGGATTATTTGGAAAGTATAATTTGCAATGAAACGCCTGTTCTGCGCTGATCAGCTACGATTATTAACGATCAAACAATCGAAATATCTGATACCTACTATGAACTTAAGCCATCCATCAGCAGTTCTGGTTTCTGTTATCAAAATAACTGCAACTGCAGTGCCATCTACTTGCGATTCAGACAGGCGTCCGCGAGTATAACAAACAGCTATTGCGCGGCCGAGAACGAAAGCGCGCGATACGCAAGGATACTATCGGTGCCATAGGTCGTGGTGACATGACTATATGGCGTTGCGATGTGTGCGGACACGAATGTGGTGGACGCCTTGGAATAGTAGGTCACCAGCGTACTCATAGTGCACCGTTGTCGGAGAGATGACGAGAGTGCCTTAGACCCAAGTATGTCATATCAGTATATTCATTTTGTCCCATTTAATGATAGCATCAATCAAGACTATGGTCGTTTGCCAACTAATCCACTCAATTTTTTCAAAAACTTGGGTGTCTGCAGTCTTCTACCCGTTCTCCTCTTCAGCGTTGTTGGTGTATTGTATGATGAATGGTTTACCTGTTCTTTGTTTTTCAACCCTATTCTCTCCAGAATGCACTAACATGCACTCGTATACTGAACTGCCTCTTCTATCACCTTTTACATATGTTTCTTTTCAGTCCAGATCTTGTCATTGCAGTCTCTCTTTCTGTATATTTTCCGGGAGATAGAGGTTTCCGTTCCGTGCCAGTCAATCAGCTGGCTAATCAACTTTGGTCGGCTAGACACAAAGGCCTCACTCACACGCCAACTGGTCTTATTCCTTCGAGTTTACACCGGATGCGTGATAGATGGGTGGAACCGCAAGTGATGCAGCGCAAACCCCTTGCAATAATGGTGGACTCAGCTCAACACTAATGAGTGATTCATCTTCTGGATCGGATGTTGTCTCAGGAGTTCAAGGCGTTGATGTGGTTTCAAGGGTGCTTTCATGGTTTCATCCAGCATCGTACGAAAATGCTGATGGTGATTAGTGAATGGTTTACTTGTCCAGGTGAACGGGTTACACAGATAGGTCTCCGTGTCAGGTGCGCTTGGTGAATGGATAATGTCTGGGCCGAAGTCAATATCCTCATCAGAGATTGTGGTTGTGTCGTTTTATTGGTCACCGCAGATGACCATGAGCTTGGTCTTGTGCGTGTTGTTCTTCAGCCCGGACAGTTCCAGGGTTGAACTTGCGACGGCTGCAAGCTTCTCGGAACGACGCGTAAAAATTCTCAGCTAGAACGACCAGATTGTCGGCGTAGGCGAACTCGCCAACCAGTGTATCATAGAACTGGTTGCAAATCTCCGGTTGAGACAGAGCCAGCCCCTCATCTATTGTCATGATGAGTAGAAGCGGGGACAGTGGTACACCCTGGCGAACACCACGCTGAGATCGGAGAACGGAGCCATTGAGCGTGGCGGAAGCATTCCGGTAGGAGTCGGCAATGTAATGCATTAAAGCTCAGGCCGATCTGATAATTCAATCCTGTGAGGTAGAATCGGACGCTTTGGACACGCCGATGAAGGCCGCACACAAACTTAAAGACGTGTTGAATGAGCTTCGAAGCAGCGCATGAAGCAATGAGGTCACCTCGAGGCAACCGTCTCAGTGTGAAAATGTAAACTGAAGAGTGGGCAGTTGCAGGCGCATATTCCAACGATCAGTCAATATCTTGTGGAAACGACTTATCGACGTTGAAGATACGGCGATAG
This sequence comes from Paragonimus skrjabini miyazakii, assembly GCA_014338405.1. NCBI lineage: Eukaryota > Metazoa > Platyhelminthes > Trematoda > Plagiorchiida > Troglotrematidae > Paragonimus > Paragonimus skrjabini miyazakii. The sequence continues at coordinate 31,075 of JTDE01003562.1, forward strand.
GTCTGAGGTCAGTGGGAGATGAAGGATTGTTCACTTTGGATACAAGCGTGATGCGGGAACGGCATAAGTGAATTGGACAACCTTGAATTAACAGGGAAATGTTGGAGTATCCGGCCAAGGTATCGGCTTTCATGGGCAACAATTTGTCCAAACAAGGAACGGTATTTTGCATTTTCTTCAAGGTGCGTGATACTTCTTCTCTAGTGATTGGGTCGACCAGGGACCAGTCCGGAGGCAGAATCGTTTAAGATGGTCGCTCATCAACGTGCGGATGAGCCGAAAGTACCTCGGGAGGCCGCGGTTCATCTCCTGGGTAGTTCTCCAGTTTTCGGAAACAATTGCGAACACAGCATTTTTCTTACGCTGGTGGTACAGCTGCACAGTTAGCTCTCCGTATCTGCTTGCCGGTCGCGTGGGTTTCCACGTCAAGACGACCACGTCTTCGAGTGGCAAGTCGCCATATCTACGGAAAAGCTACTGAGAAGTGAATGTTAAGCAGTGATTTAACTTGTACCATTGTAAAAATGCCCCTTTGAAACCACAACAACGCCTTGAACTCCTGAGACAACATCCGATCCTGAAGATGAATCACTCATTAGCGTTGAGCCTAGTCCACTGTAACACGCTCAAGGTTGTAAACCGTTCGCTTCGCCCGTTTGTTTGGCAGTGGCTCCGCCTTCCTAAAGACAAACTATTCAGCTACCTTCATACCTCAATTCGTTTTGAAGGCCTGGTTACCCCGAGTTTATTCACCACTAGTCCCATCTTGCGCAAATACCGAGTGGGGAGGCTGCTCTCCAATGCTGGATCACCTATGACGTGTGTTGTGCTAGACACAGCCGCGTGGCCAAAGACCTGGCGAAACGACTGCACAGCTTGGACCACACAGTCTTCGAGTAGTTGCGAGTACCAAAGCCGAACTCGTCCATCAAACTCGATGTGATCGCGTTTCGTGACGGCGCTGCTGTGATGCTTGACGTCAGTATAGTGGATGACTACCGAAGCTAACTTGCCTGGACGGACAGGGTCGCGGAGCACAGAACCGACTCTCATAATGCCGTCATTCAATCCGTCCTCCATACTTTAGGCTGTGATATGAACCTTGTTCTTCATTCACCTGTGATCATTTCTTCTTGCAATATTATATCTCCCTCCTGAAGTGGCGCTATTGTTCGACTGGGACTGCCCTCTTACACAGACACGGATCTATATCTACTGCCTGTTCCCGGTTCCATAAAATCATACGACACATTTATGCGGGGAACCTAGCGTTAACTGTTGCTACCTCTCTGACAGTTGTCTTACTATGAGAGACATTTTTCTGGTCTGATGCGTGAGTCTTGACTGTGTGTGCCCTGAAGAGCTGTAGATTTTATGCGTCTGACCGCTTGGCTTATTTCCCTTGTATTATTTTTTCTTATTCTAAAACATGTTTGTTATATACGGCACAAATAACCTTTCATTTGATGACTGGACTATTAACGCTTGTTATTCTTGTGAGAGGACTTGTCAACTGTTCAGTGTTGCTAACTATGCATTGTCTCACATTTGACAGAGAGCTTGTTTTCAAATTCTTTTTTTTTACATATATGTTGCTTAACTTTAGTGTCACTGTTTGTACTTCCCTTGAACAAAGTTGTGCATATTGCTCTTCAAAAAAAAAATGGATTGAATTTTCCATCGTTTATCATTTAATCATCCACTTTGTCATACAACCTTATATCTACATCCGTATCTTATATTATTATTTTCGATCACGTGATTGAATATCGATTGATCACTTTGAAACTTCTTCCCGCAGGTTCTCACATGTCCAAATGTTTATACATTATTTCCCGTATGTAACTGAAAAGAGCAAACAGAATGATGCTCAGGTATTTCTCTTACATGAAGATCGTTGTGGTCTTCAAATTTATTCGGGGATAACATGAATTCGAACTGTGAGTGAAACTGAATTCGAACCTTGGAATGAGAAATCAAATGGAACTTCTTGCAAGTAGTATGTCAGCAAAACTGGAGAAAAACAAAGCAGACTATAGCGATCTGAAAATGACAGCGAGTGTTTGTCGCAAGGTGGAAGTCGCCGGTTCACACGAATTAATATGTGAACATAACCGACATTGTCTACTTGCGCCTGACGCACCTACCAATCTCAGAAGGTTCGTGGACTCGCTGCTGCATTGATCGGAACGCCATATAACTACGTCAGCAAGACTGGTGACTTTACCTTCTCTCATGATTTGAGATCGATATTACAACGCGAAGGCCTACCTGATAAAATCCCGTTATTGCAGAAGCTGGCTACCAAGATGTTGCCTATCTGTTTTTACTTGTCTGTATAACGGTTACTTCGGAATCCGCTGGTCGAAAATTTCATGAACTTGTTTCTGCTAACAAAGACGGTTGATAACCAGCCTGGCTTCAGTCCATTCCCTGTCTGGTTTATGAACTACTTCAGTGTCAGAAACTTTGTCCGACCATTGTATACCCAAGATGCGTCTTACACATTACACATGGGAGCGGCTCAAGTACCGCACATTCTTCTGACAAAACGTCCACGTTCTACTGCTGTGTAACAGCTTAGACAGCAGCATTGGGCGGTAGACAAGCAGCTTGGTTTCATCCACAGTGTGTGGTTCTTCAAAGAGGTCCGATGAGAGCGCTAGCCGACGCCACGCGACCAAGCATCTCGTAGTAAATGGACACGCCATTGACAATTGCGAGCGTACGAGAGGTCGGTCACCACAACTACACCTTATAGGGTATTGTACATATTTTCATAGTTCGTTCTATATTTATACACAGTCCGCATCAGTTGTTGTTGTACAAAACGAACACTACTTGTTTGAATTGATTCGACTTGACAGTACACTTTTAGTGTGCGCGCCTCGTCTCCTCGGTGCTCCTGCTCCATCTAGATCTTGATTGCCTGTAGTGAGATATTCAGCGACTGCATTTCTAACGGACTATTCGCGTTTGTACCATCGTGTAGGACTAGTCTCCTACAAATCGTTCATTCTGTATATTGAATTTTGTTAAACATTTTGCTGAAGTTTTGTTTATTCCGCAATCTCCCATCTATAGTTCTCTCCAATATTCTTGGTATTTTTACTCTCACCTGTCTTCTCTCTTTTCACAGGAAACAACTGCCTCAGAGGAAACCGTCACGATTAAACTCCTCGAGTTTGATAGTAAGGACCTTAGGCTTTGGTTCGAACAAATTAAAGTTATTTCTGACTTTCGGCGAATCCACTCACAGCGCACCATGTATAATTACATCGTCTCAATTCTACCTGAGGCCGTAGCTGCGGTAGTTTCGGATGTAATTAATGCGTACCCAGATGTGAACCCGTACAATGTCATCAAATCGGCCATTATTAACTAGATGGCAACTTCTGACGAGAACAAACTCCACAAGCTACTTGCCGGCGTCAAATTGGGGGATCACACTTCCTCGCAGTTGCTTCGTCACCTAACTCATTTGTCAAACAAACGGGCTGTCAACTAACCGGTTTTGTGTGAGTTGTGGTTTCAGAACGACCTACGCGAGCCCCATCACACATTGGCTGTTTTAGAGAAGAACACACCGCTGATTAATTAGCGGAGTTGGCTGACGAAGTGCATTACAATTATGCTTCTCAGCAAGTAGCCCAACTGCATGCTTCTTGCCGTTGCGAAACCCTCCAGCAAGACGTCTCAAACCTGAAAGAGCAGTTTTCACAGATATCCTTGCAACTAGCCACTCTAACAAAACTGCTATCAGATAAGTGATCACAAGTGTGCATAAAGTCCTGCTTGCAAAGTAGGTCATGCACACGACAGTTTTTTGGGAGTATGTGTTATTACCACCGTCCGTTTGGTATGCGTGTTCGTCGTTGCAGTCAACCTTGTTCCTTTCGGGATGGTTGAGCCCAGATGCGAAACGACCAAACCAGTCAATAAGGGCAACGGTGCGTACTTATGTCGCCTGTTTTATGTATTCGACCGCTCAACGTCCCTCGATTTGCTTATTGATATTGGAGTCGAGGTTAGTGTTATTCCACCCAGTGGTCACAAACATTATCTCAAACTGGTGTCATTTATCCTGCAGGCTGTTAAACGCGCCGCCGTACATACCTACAGAGAGAAACCACTCACTCTTGACATTGGTCGCCGTCGACAATTCCACTGGATGTTTACCGTTGCAGATGTACATCACTCGATTATTGACGTTTATCATTTGCCCAGAGTATACACGCTCATAAATGTAAAGTGCTTAACTGGCATTCGAGCGATGAGGATGTAAAGAACGCTTACCAAAAGGCTCTGGTGAAGAAGTTGCCCAGTTCGAGTCGGATGAAGGATCCTAATGAACACTGGGAACAAATCGCCGAAGCTATGAAGGCATGTGGTGAACAGGCATGTTCCGATGGGACTGTTCAGTTACGACATAACTGGATTTCCGTCACGTCGACAAACCTTATGAACAAGCGTCGCTCGATCCCGCCTGGTTCTGAATATGCTGACGACCGTCGAGAACTTAAACGCAAGCTGACTAAAAGCTTGCGCAAAGACCGTGCGCAATACTTGGTTGAACAATCAAAAGAGATGGAAAAAGCCTTTTTATCTGGGAATAGCAGAAGGCTAATTTTCCCTGACCCGTGGTTGTACTGGCCGTCAAGTCGGTGTAAGTGAGACCATATGTGAAAAAGATGGTTCACGTATTACCAGTCAATCGCGCCGACTTGACAGGTGGGCTGAACATTTTGAAGAACAGTTCAGCTGGCCTCAACCAGATCATGTGGAC
>JTDE01003562.1:56204-68166 GCA_014338405.1 Paragonimus skrjabini miyazakii
GAGTTAGCAAACGCCAATATGCAGGTAAGGCACACAAGATGCAGTGAAGATAATGTCACTGTTCCTTTATGCAAACGTTGGAATAGTAGTCATTTCCTTTATCACATGTAGGACTCAGTCGTGCCGCTCCTGAACTGCAGATACATCTGACTGATTGAATCTTGGGTCGATATTTCAAGCAATCGTCGACATGGACAAGTAGAGTATTATTTAAGACCTTCAAGATGAATTTCGTCGTTTGTTATTTTGACTGTGATGAGAAATTTTGCACAGCCAGAGTTTCCACATGCTACATACAAATATGTGTACCTCGAGCAATTTATGTTGGATCAAGTCACGAACTGCCCGTTCAGACAGCAAACATCTTCCCACCATATTACGCAACTTGGTGTGAAAGCTTTCGTGTATCAACCTACATATATTCACTCATCCTGGTGCACATAAAGTACGCCTGAACAGAAATGACCATTACGTGAAACAACTGATGAAAAACACGTTTAATAGCAAGAAAATGAATTTAAGGTGGATTTATTTGTCCCTTTAATCTGGGTTTTGTGTCTGTTGCATAGAATAGATAAATGGAGGCAAGAATTATCGGGTCATAATCCGATTACTTACGGTTAGTATAAGTTAGTCCTGGAGTTTTCGGAATAGCTGGAACAAGATCATTCAGTAAATCATGTTGATAGAAATCTTGTGAACAGAAAAAAATAACAGAGCTGAAAACAGTGATTCTCCCTTCATTTAATCATCTGACTAGTTAGGTCACATTATGTATGAAAATAGTTAACGTGAATTAGACAATTGGAGAATAGGCAGGTCTGATATTGACAGTTGGACTATTCTTATTCGGAATCGGGGGCTCACTTCACTCTACATCAAAGAAAACTGCTTGTTTGCGCAGACACATTCTGAGCACGGGGATGCTAGTTTTCCAACCCGCGTGATAATGACTTGGTTACTGTTCGATATCCAATTTGATAGGATTTATGGATTTTCAGATAGTATGCTGTTCACGTGAACTTCATGTTTATTGTTAACAGAACAATTCTTTTTTGAAACACCAATGTGGCACATTCTTTCCGATGATCTTCACGGAGTTGTTGACGTATGCTAATCGTTTATGAGTAGTGCGACAAGATTCGAATGGACAGAATGAAATTGGTCAACTCCAACCTCAAGAAAACCAGGAGTTGGAAGGGAATTTTTGAAACGTGTGTATACATTGCGAGGGACCTCTTAACAAACAGTCAAGTGATACGCTATATTCAGGAGGATGTACATGAAGTCCAGCTGGCCAAAATAGTAGTCTCCTTACATAAATTGTGATAGGTGTGGGTAATAAACGTGTTGCCAGGCAAAATGGATTGAATGAGGCACAAATTGGGTGATGATTTCCTTTGGGCTCCTTATGATATGGCTGCCTGTAGACATTTCCATACAAACTGTTTTCTCTAAGTAGTTCTTCGCCATTTCATATCATTTTCCAAATTATGAATATAACACTCTGAGATATTAGTTTACGTAGAAGCCCGATAGAAATAATTTAGCGCTTCATTATACTTACTGCCAAACTGCAATATTACAGACATTATGTCGCTAGTGTCAAAATTTTGCCACACTGATTGAGGGTTAAGTTAAAGCCATCAGATCAGATATCTGATCTGACGACGTACAAGCATTTAAAACAAATTGCAGTCGACTTCCATTATACAGATTCTGGGTGAATCTCATGGCCACAGTGAGAAGGCCGCCAAGATGATAGGTTTGGATCAGGGATCCCATGACAACCAGATGTTGTTGGATCAGGTCTGGAAACAAGCTACAACCTTACTGCCGTCCACAAAGGGCACACTTTTGAGGACTAAACAAATGTTTTTGTTGAGTGAACGAAACAAATGTTATTTGCTTCGTGCTAACTGACAGATCACCATTCATTCAGACAAAAACCAATAATGCCGCTAGCAAAACATCAAAAATTAACATTTTCCAAATAAATGGTGAGCTCGCAGAAGGAGTTGAGTTCAAGAAAAAAGCGAGTTACTGATTGATGCATACTCAACCAAGCACCGTCAATACTCGAATGCGGAATGATGAAGTCTATCGTGAACTATTCTATCAAATGAGAGTATGGATGGTATATCGTAGTTGCCAGTTGTCATGTCTCCGATCCACTGTACAGTAGAGTGGTTACGATATCAAACGTGTGGTTACAACTCTTATAAAATAGAAGGAATTGAAGTGGAGGAAGATTGAAACAACGAGACTGAAATGATCGATGGTGTATGTGAAACATACTAGATGTTGTAACGCTTAAATCGTTCGGCATATGAGTTCAAATTATGAGCTATAGCATTAACACGTTTTTCATTCATGTGAACTGTACAGCTTCGTTTACGTCCTATTGTGTATTGTTGACAGTATTTCACTTCCAGATAGCAACCTCTTGGCCCGAGTTTAGTGATCAGCTCTTTAGCAATGTCATCAAGCTCAACATCATCATTCAGATTGTACATATGTTTGATGTCATTATGAAGGTTCGACTGTACTACTAACAATAATGCTACTGTCACTACTGTTTGTGTCGTAAATATTATACCTGCTTACGAGATCCACGTCAAACATGAACGCATGAAAACATACCACACATCTTGTTTTCCCCGTCGAGTTGAATGGTTGCCTCACAATCAGGGTTGTTCTTGTTTATATGAGAACTAAGCAGCCATGCTATTTCATTGAGTGTACGTGATGGATTTTCTTGATAATATTCAGAAACATCAACATCGACTTCGAGGACAATTTCATCGGGTGAGTTGTATTTGGACCGTATATTTGTGAACCTTTGATCGTACCAATTCATTATTGCATAATTCACTGCCTGACGACACAAACGGTATATCAAAAACAACGGGGATGTACGAAATGTATTATATGTATGGGACATTCAAAGCATATGCAATTCTGCATAAGAACAAGCATGTGAAATGAACTGTTGGCTCAACGGTTCGCACATTGTATTTATTGAAGTAGATTACATGGGTTGACAATGTGAGCTACGTTATACCAGTGTATAACTGAACTTCATGCTACACGCCGTAGTAGAAACCACTGGTCAAAGCAGTTGAAAATGTCCAGAGTAGTCATCAGAAACACAGTGTAGCAAACAAGCAGGTTATCGGTTATTCATTGTCAAGACGAATACGTGACGTTTATATAGAGCAGTGTTGTCAAGACCAAACTAACAAACCATCATTTAATACAAATGAACCCTTCAGTATTTATGGTAATGTATGGCATGTCTAGATAGAGGACAATAATTTGTCAGTATTTTTATCTAAAACATGGATGGACACCACTATTACTTATAACGATCAAGTTTCCACACCTAGTATCTTGAGAATTTTACTAAACACAAAAGTGGCTCATCAATCATTACGATTGCCATACTTAGAAGAGGCTTAGTCATAAAATGTATGGATTTCGGCAAGACGTGATCGTGCAACGGAAACAGCAAGCCCAAACGCACTAACTGATGAGGTATGCAGGCCACTCGTAGCTCAGGGTCGCCTATTCTATAGTATACCACGAAAACAACCAATTGTCGTGAGCATGTGCGTTGGCAATATCGACTTCAAACCACCTGATTTGACGTGTTTAGTTCACGCAAGCTCGACAGCAGTAGGTCAGCTGTTGTATATGGCAGTGCTTGTGGCATGGTGAGTCTGCACTCGTGTCGAAGAGTAAAATGTGTACTCACTTAAATGATGTACTGCATTTTGCGCCCCAACATATCTGATTGCGGTATGCAAATAAATGCATGGGATGGAATTTGTGCTGACGAACTGTGGGGATATTTTGAAGTGTTACGGTTAACGGATGACATGCTCATAGAGGTTGAATGTACGTGTCTGGGTTTGGTGCCAGTCGGACGAATGCAGTTCTGCATAAACTTCATAATTTTCCGTAATACATTGACCCGTGGCTCATGCTTTGCATCGCTTTACAGCGATTGCATCTGTATTTTGAGGAGGCTTATTCTGTTCTTCATAACAAAACTCTTCATTCGATTTTCGGTATAAACTATGACCTCCTTACAGAGGTATACATTCTAAATCTGGCTGAAGGTAGATGGAACCCGTGGAAAATAGATATGTCTTAAAATTAGAAATTAAGCAGGTCAAAACTTTATCAAACCTACCAACCAGAAAGCTGGTTTGGTTCTATTCTATTAAAGGCCGGAAACGTTTTCAACATGTTCTTTGACTTGTACACCTTTCACTTTATCCATCTCCAATCCGACATGTTATGTTGTCTCATCTGTACAATCCAAACAGTCACACCAACAACATTGCTATGGAAAAGAACATGATAATATTGGAGTTTGTGCAATCCTCTAGTCCCAATCCCAAAAAAATAAGCAGCACTAAAAATTGGATTGGATTGCTGAACTGCATCTCATCAATTTAGAGAATTTTCTAAACATCATGATACACTATACTTTCATATACGTAATGTATACTCATAATTTGAATAGTGTAGTTGATAAAATGTTTTGAAAAGTAGCATGTGATCGACTTACATCCTCATACGAACGTAGTCGGTTACGAGTTGATTTGATCATCCGTATAGTCGTTTCTAGTAACGGCAAAATATCAAAATAGCGCGAAATATTATCAGTAATCGAGTATACACATGCATGTTTCATTCTTTATCAGCATTCCACCGCCACTTTTGCGACAAACAAAGTGACATCAAGTTTAACCGAACAAAATTACGTGACTCACTTATTGTTTCACCCAGACAGTTCATTGTCATCCCAGCTAGAAATAACATTGGAAGGACTATAAAGAGGGTCTTCATAGTTGTCTGCCGAATTCAAATGTTTTCATTAAGTTGGTTGTGCGCCAGATGCATTTTTATCGCCGGTCGTAGAAAGGCTGTCGTGTTCCACAAAGTGTAGCCAATCCAATTCAAGGAGAATCAAGACAACGGACCAATCAGAACCATCGTTTTGGCTTGTATTGGCCAGGAAGTAAGTAGTTCTCGGAGCACAGGTATTTCGTTCTTTCCGTGCGAATCAAAGTCAAGGGAACAGCACAGACTAGTCGTTGATGTGGGACTTTGACAGTTGTGTTGAAATCTTTCAGCAACGATCTCTCCTCCCCCTTGCTCTCTGTTTATGCGTTTACTATCGATATTCAGCAAATAAGTTCCCATGATCAGTCAAATCTTCCATGTGAATAACTTTGTTATCCAAAATGAAACTGGGAACAATAGTAGATGTCTTATTCAGCGCTCAGTGAAATTAACAACATTCCTCCTTCAACATCCTTCAACAGAGTGAACAGATGTTAATTCTCTTACGTGGTGGTTTCGAATGTTGCAGGGCAATTAAATGCCGAGCCACAGATTGTAAGAATGTTCCCCGTAGATCACCACAAACATATTTGATGAGAAGTTACTGATTACTGCATGAATGATTAGTCTGACTAGAATTAGTGGTTATTTGACTTTATGTGTACCATTGAGAGAGTCATTCGTTTCACGCGGGCCACTTGTCACTGGTCGCAAATGGTTCCTCGAGAGAAAGGAATTAATTGTGCTCGACAATATTTTGTGCCTATGCTAGCTTCCAGAGTAGTTCCCTCGATACACAAATATTGATTGGTGTCGCATGTGCGCTATGAGCTTCCGTCCATTATGAGTCCGACACATCCTTCCGTTGTGTTTCATGCTCTATTCGTCAGCTTAATTCCAGTTAAATAAACACGCACAATTGATCATCAAGCAGGCAGGAACCACTCCATATGCCTGAAAAAGAGACGAAGTAAGGTCACGTCAAACAGATCATGACCACACCCGATGAGTGACTTGAAATCGTTATATAATCACATGATTAAACGGAAACACGTGTGTGCACAGATATGTGTGTGATATATGTGTACACGTATATTTTGTTCCTTCTGTGCGAATAAACGTCGAGGGAACAGTACAGACTGGTCTTCGATGTAGTGCCTGGGCAGTTGTATTTTGAAAACTTTCAGTAGAGATCTCTCTTCTCCTTTGATCACAGCGTCACGAGAGTTTCGAATCTGCTTTGGGTTGTCTCTTGCCATTTGAATTTTCGTTTGTTTATCTAGTGTGGGTTCGTTCTTAGTCATATTGGGTATATTTAGAACTGCAATAGTGTATCTCCCTAGACTGCGTGGATTTTAACTGTAGTATTTTGCTTTCATTATTGTATAACTCACTTTTGTGTATTGTTGCATCGTTGAATTGTATTCCAGTTTTGTATTATTTTGTAGCTCACTTTTTTATGGTGTCGTATGTTGTATAGTATTCCAGTTTTGAGCCAGCTTGGTTAAATAAGTTCCTGCTATGGATAACCTGAGTTCTAATTGCGAGGACTTTGGGTGTCGTCAGCCGGTTACTGAGAGTATCCAATGCGATAACTGTGAAAAGTGGTACCACCGTCGGTGCTCCAAACTGACCGTGGTTGCAGTAAGGCTGTTAACAGATCCACCGTCTTTTCATTGCGACTTTCGATCCGCGTTAAGGTAAGGCTGGGGAAACCTTGGGTGTACGAACCTCGGAACTAGCATCACGATAGAGGCTCGCGAGACAAGCAAAATAATTACAGACCAGTGAGCCTGACCAGTATAGTTGGAAAATGCCTGGAACGGCTAATTAAGAAAAAGATTTCCACGTATATTGTTGAAACGACCTTCTTATCATTGCACAACATGGTTTCTAGAAAGGGAAATCGTGTCTATCCAACCTCCTGTATTTCATGGATGAGGCCAAGAGACGATTGGACGAGGGCCGGGAAATCAACGTTTGCAACTTGGATTTCAACAAAGCCTTCGATTCAGTAAATCACCGTTATATTATTCACCAAATGAAGTGGTTTTTATCTCCAACCAAGAGATTGACTGGGTAGAGGATTTCTTACGTAACAGGGTTTTTAAAGTGAGGGTTCGAAGCGGATTCTCTGAGGTAGGCACAGCCCATAGTGGCGTCCATCAAGGATCCGTTTTAGGTCCTCTCCTGTTCTTACTGTCCGTAAATGATTTAGTGAATGGACTTAGCGACCGTGCTTTGTATTCGTAGATGATGTTAAGATAGCAGGGTCTTCAAATCGTGCCGCATTAACACAGGATCTGAAAGCAGTAGCAGAGTGGTCTGTTAATTGGGACCTTCCATTGAATGCCGACAAGTGTCAAATGGTAACTTGAAGTTATGAACCCCTCAAAGTACCCGATCCCCAGGGTCCTTTCACCATTGAATGCGTAGAAAAGGCCCGAGGCCTGAGAGTATTGATCAAAAATGACTTCAAGCTCTCAGTCCAATGTGCTGCAGCTGCACACAGAACCCGCAGTGAGTTGTTTAGACTTAAGCGGGTGTTGTCTAACAGGCAGCCGGAAGTATTCCTGCCATACAAAACTGCTATACAAAGCCATTGTTCGGCCTCATCTGGAGTACTGCGTTCAAGCGTGGGTTCTCTACCTACGTAAATATATCCAACGCATTGAAAGAGTACAACAGCTCGCAACTCGGATTGTACTCCATGGAAAGGAGGAGAGTGAGAGGTGATATCGAAACCTTTAGAATACTGAAAGGCATAAGTGGCGTAAAGTCCACAGACTTGTTTGCACAAATGGGTCAAGAAGCTATTACCAGAGGTCACAGTCTGCGACTGAAGAAAAGCAGGCCTCGTGCAGAATTACGGGCAAACTTCTTCAACAACCAGATGGTGAATGTGTGAAACAAACTCTCAGATGAAGTAGTTCATAGCGATACTGTGATCTCTTTCAAAATGCGGCTGGATAAAATTTGGCAGGAGATCTTTCCAGGTCTTTCTTAACATAGTGGACGAGACTTGACAGGTAGTGGTAGTATATAAGGAGTGTGGCAGCGTAAGGGCTCGTTTTCGTCTTGTAGTCAGTGTTTCAGGTTACATCTGTGACAAAGTGACCATGTAAGCATACTCACATGCCGTAGGTAATGTAACACAGACGTGTATGGTCGAGCCCTCCATCGTAACGTATGGAATGGGGAGCATGGGTCGTCAAGTTGAGAGTGGAGGCTGATCGGATGGCATCACCCAGTGTTTTCTGGGCGTTGATAATAATGCATTTCTCAAAAGGGTAACCTATCAACCTGTAAAACTTTCAAGTGCATGCACGCATTCCTTTTTTCCGGTCTCACGTATCACGGCGTTTTCATATGGTTGGGATGTCTGCTCAGCACAAATTGGGAACCTTCGATCAGAGACCAAACTGCTAGAGCGTTTGAACATCGTCGCCTGGAAACCAGGAGCGGTGACATTACGGGTGGCAACTAGAGCACCCTGCATTCACTCCAACAACGCTGTCTATTCAGGAGCTGTGGGTTTGAAGCAGTTGCCTTCTCATTAGCTACACTCCACCTCACTCCTGTGTCCCACGCTGTTCACCGGTGTGACAGAAAGGTCGAACTAACTTGACGCAAAAAAAATCATTCTATCACGAAAATGCTACGCACGGCATCAAAAGGTAAAACCCCAACTAGGTGCGGTCGTGAAAACAAAAAACGGGTGCAGAGTAGAATTGGTTATGATTGGTGGATCTTGATTTGTGCCGGAGATAGAATCAGACCTATGGAGGTCCGTTCATAACAATGTGAGTTGCAGGTGACCAGTTCCCTTTTTTACATGTTTCGGTTTTGGGGTAACGGGTTGATAGAGTTACTTGCTGTTTAGAAAAGCCTACCCAGTTAATAGAATGTATGCACTGTTAGGGGAGAGATGAGGACCAAATACGTCTGTGGCTGCATACTCACGGAAATGTGCAGTTCTGGGAGTCCTATTCAAGAGGAGATGGAGTTGGAGTTGTAACTAGAGAATTTGCTGATGCTTTCTCCATTGAGTATACCATTACCTGTCGGTCTTGTCTATCATGTTTGAGGTTCGTTGTAGTGTGAAGAAAGCTTACACCAATTATTATGTACTTAAGCAGTCATTTGAGTTTGCGATTATTCTCCTTTCGTACTCCCTTCCCTCATTCCTCTTACCCACATAGATTACTCAATAACCAAAACGGGCTTTGAAATCGAAAAACGGAACCTGAAATATCTGTGAATCCATATCTTCAAGTGGGACAATGGCAGCTCTGGATGCTGTTCTCTGGCATTTCGGTGCAAATCTTCTGGACGTTCGATTAGCAACAGCCATTTCATCCTGTGTAAATTGAACTTGAACTTGTTCTCTGTTTATGCATTGACCGATATTGGGTAAATTGGTTTCCATGATTGGTCAGCTCTTTTATGTGAATAACTCTGTCATCCAAAATGAAACTGGGATCAATATTGGATGACTTTTGTAGCGCGGTTATTGAAATCCGCGGTTCAGCCATCTTCCAACAGAGTGAGCAGATGTTAAATCTCCTACGCGGTGGTTTCGAATATTGCAGGTCAGTTAGATACCGAGCCACAGATTGTACGAATGTTCCCCGTAGATCACCACAAACATATTTGATGAGAAGTTACTGATTACTGAATGAATGATTAGTCTGAGTAGAATTAATGGTTATTTGACTTTATGTGTACCACTGAGAGAGTCATTCGTTTCACGCGGACCATTTGTCACTGGCCGCAAATGGTTCCCCAAGACAAAGGAATTAATTATACCGGACGATATTTTTGTGCCTATGCTAGCTTCCAGAGTAGTACCCTTGATACACAAATATTGATTGGTGTCGCATGTGCGCTATGAGCTTCCGTCCATTATGAGTCCGACACATCCTTCCGTTGTGTTTCATGCTCTATTCGTCAGCTTAATTCCAGTTAAATAAACACGCACAATTGATCATCAAGCAGGCAGGAACCACTCCATATGCCTGAAAAAGAGACGAAGTAAGGTCACGTCAAACAGATCATGACCACACACGATGAGTGAGTTGCAATCGTTATATAGTCACATGATTAAACGGAAATACGTGTGTGCACATATATAAAAATATGAACATCGAAGAGGCACGATTTCAGCATACCGTAGCAGCCGACGCTCATTAGTTGCGTAAACTCATGCGAATCCTTGTATGGGGTCTAACTGGTTATAACCCTCCAACAAATGATCAGCAGTTGCTTATGCCGGTAGTTTGTATGATGGTTGCTATGTGCATAAGACCGTCGTCTTGTGTTTGCACCAAGTTTTCTTATCCCTATTGAGATGCGCTTCGATATATGCACTTTCGGCTGCCGCTCCAACATATCACTGTGGTCGACATGGAAACTAGACAAGAGTCAGTGAATAATATGGGATCTGGGGAGGGAAGATAGTTTATTTCTTATATGCGGATTCGGAGTCCAACTTGTGGTGTAAGTTAATCGGCACTGTAACAAGAAACTAAAAACTGCTTCTTTGTGCTGCAATTGCAAACGGCCTTCAACGTTCACACAACACTCAATGGTTGCTCGAGGAGTCTTTGGGAATTTCGTGGATCAATCAGCGTGAATACCCGTTATTCAGGAGAACTTGATGGGTTAATTGCAGTTAACTCTGGATTGGATCCCGAATGCAAATCTTTCTGGCACTGATGAGCGTCATATTGACAAGGCACTGTGCTCCGTTTACTACCATCGGGATATACTCGGCATACTCATTGTTTTCACTCACGGGAGAAATAAATCTGTTTCAGAGCATTGCTTTAGATTTGTCTGAAAAATGCCGATGTTCGAGTTCAGGTACGGGATTACGTAACGCAAATTGGTTCACACAGATTTACTCATCCAGATCTCAAATACTCTGGTAGTCAGGCACAGTCAGGGTGATGGCAATGACGATCGATTTGCGTACAGTACGACCCTTGCATGTTCAATTCCACATTTGGTTCCCAGTTCTCGCTTCATAATCTTCTGTTCAGATTTTTGTACAGATTTATGATATACAGAGAAGATTATCAAGCCATAAGTCGTACGCAATAAAAACATTCACCAATTTATTAAAAATGTTCGGGTTTCCCCATCGTCTTGAGAAGAAACACACAAACTGCCCAATTAACACCGAACTGTGACCCAACAGTTTAAACTATCCATCAAGATGAAATCATAGAATGCACTAAATTTGTTCGGGCGTTGTTCTGATGACTGCTGAGCCGTAAGGACGTGGGGCCATATAAATCAGAAACCTGAACCCACTGATTCAGTTCAATGGTTGTTGCTGCATTGTTGATTTATATATGCACAAAAATGGAAGAAAGATATACAGTCATATGTTTACAAAATACCAAAGATAACCGCGATTATGTTCACGGATTAAGCAAGATAGTGAATATTAGTGGTCAATCAGTTCTAGTTAGATTGAAGGAAACATTCGGGTTTGTAAATTCTCTCGACTCGCTCAACCTAGAGAATCACCGGTTACTATCACCAACTGGTACATCATGATTCACAAATATGCCGCTTAAATAGACTGTACACTACTGACGTCACCAGGTATAACAATTTCAAATTGTAATTGATATTCCTGTTGAAGAGTTGAAGAAATGGGTTTGTGCATATAAAATGTTCAATTTCACTGCATTGGTGCTAAACAGTTGGATAAAATGATGTGATAGCTATCGAGTTTCTGCTCGTTTCAGTGCTCGCAGTCACAGTGATTACCGAAGTTAGGTTAAAGTAGCCAGGATCCGGAACTTCTCACATTCCTGTTCTATGAACGCTATGTGGTAGATGTATTTAGTGTGACCACTGACACTGTGTAGACAAAAATGGGTAAGGCGTACAACGACTGCTCCGACATGTCTGGTCACTTTGGTTATTAACCGAGTACACGATTATACATAGCCCGCTGGATAGCGGAGATGGGGTGATTGTGCGGACATAGAATGGTTGAGGAC
The DNA here is from genome assembly GCA_014338405.1 of Paragonimus skrjabini miyazakii. NCBI lineage: Eukaryota > Metazoa > Platyhelminthes > Trematoda > Plagiorchiida > Troglotrematidae > Paragonimus > Paragonimus skrjabini miyazakii. The sequence goes on from JTDE01003562.1 coordinate 68,081, forward strand.
AGTCGGTGTACTTCAGTGCCATGCATATAGCAAACGATGACCACGAATAAACCGGATTCGTCTAATCGATGAATTTCTATGGATAA
>JTDE01003563.1:8799-29018 GCA_014338405.1 Paragonimus skrjabini miyazakii
AAAGCAGGTCACAAGAACGTGCGAACTTTCGTCATTGCGTACGTGTCGTCTTGAGTGTGGTGAGTTTGAGAAGGCTTGAAATATACTCTCAAAATGACGCTCTTATTACGGTGAGGTTGGCAGAATTCGTAGGAAAGATGAAAATATTTTTTCATGGAAATAGATGAATCACTTTTCATGAAGAGAAAGTAACATAGTGGTTGACATTTTAAAAAAGCGTCAGAATTGGCGGCAATGAAACGGAAATGTGTAAGATATGCATGGGTGATGTTTAAAGAAACAAATGAGATTGCCTTTTTATAACCCATTATTCAAAAAAGTAACATCCGTTCGGATTTTTTGTACTTGCCACTTACTCCCCTTCTCGTGAGTAATCTGTTTGATGACAACCATGCCCATATGAAGGTTGCTTTGGACGTCATCTCGAATTTTGATACCTTCTGCCCATGTTCGACCACTGACTGCCGAAAACCCTCTTGGGGCGTACCAGTTCGAACGTATGTGGAATTTCATATTGATTCCATACGTCTACTTATATGCATTTGCTGATGCCCGCGTACTTTCCATTATAAAAATATAACCGCGCTGTTTGCAGTCGTTACCAGTTTGGTATAACCTCCGGCTGTTAAGCTCTAGTGGAGTCCACGCAATCTTTGAAGTTAAGCGCAAAGCATGCCCCACATACACCATAACACTAACGGACGAAGGGATAGCTCACGGATCTATTGGACGAATACCCCATTGCGAACAGTGAACTTTGAACCACACCGTTTATTTGTCGACCAGATAAACAGTGATTCAGAGGCTGTGCATCAAAAATCTATGGCCGCTCGCAAAGGATCATTTCAGAGTCGTATCCGGATCCAAGGTAAGTAAAATCCATTCCCACATTCTGAAGACTATATGGCGGAAAAGGAGTTCGGCTAAGCGGTTAGTAAGTTTTCGTTTAGCATATCTCACACCGATTAGTCTTTTAAAACACATCACACAGACTGATTCATTGGTACACAAACTTTTAATTGCGTATCACTTGTCACTCAAACCGTCATCACTTTGATAGAACACTGAATGCGATCGATGCCTTTTATCTGGGAGTTTCTGCTCGCCATCCTTCGGCCGCTGGTCCGATTTCGTTGAGCCTTGGCCTGTACGGTCGCTAGCGTTGTCCTCCGTCTATCCACTGAGAGCTTTGACCGTGCTCCACGACCATGTAGAGATATTCCTCTGAGTGTTGGAATAGTCGCGCCTCCGATTTGGTCGTCCATCCTATTTTGCCTGCCATCTCTCGCCCGTTGGTCCGATCCAGTCGAGCAATGACTCATTCGGTCGCCCATGTTGTCCAGATTCCGCTCGTTGGAAGTACCTACCCCGCGTTGAGGTACTTCACTCCGTGTTGGGATACTTTAACCTCTGGTTTGATGATCCACCACAATAGTACCTATCATCCTACAGTTCTTCACAAGAAATCTCAATCAGATCATGTTTCATCCTGTTCGTAGATAATTTGATTTTCGAACATGAAGTAGTGAAGGGCTGGACAATATACCTAAAAGTGCTCGGCATACAGTATGCGCCAATCTGTTTTTATTTGGAGTATCTGTCCGACCATCACGCTGCCCAGATCGAGTTGTAAAAATGCAGTGTTGAACTAGCTGCTTATGTTGACAAAGTTGCGAGTAGATTTAGCGTTGCTAGAACAACCACTAGACGTCCGGGATTAACACACAGCAAAGCAAGCGCGATTAAGTTTGATGATGCGCTCAGCGAGAACGTAAGCTACTTCCGGCATTTGCACCGTCTCGTATAGATCAGAGATGAAACAGTTATCTTACGATGTTATCGTCATTTACAGGAATAAAGTTTTTTCCCCCAACATCCACTTTAAATATTGAGAAGGGACCCGACAAAATATATAGTTCACGTAGATAAATGGCTTGTAATCGCGGTACTATAGCCCTCAGAATTGATCATGCTGATGTTTATCGTGATCTACAGTAAAAATATAGAAAGACCGTGGATCACAATTTCATGCACAACTCTAAACCACCCACAAATGAGCATCCATGCAAGAGGACAATGTGTATTCCATCGTGCGAATGTCGATGGGGACACTGTCACAGTCCAACTTCAAAAATAAGAGCCAACAGGATGCTTTTGCCGGAAAAAAATGTTGGGCGTCTTTGCTTTATAAAAGTCGATTTTGGACGATTCTTAAGTATAAGCCATTTTTGGCATCACAGCTGAATCAGAAGAATTAACATGCCGTAGACCATAACGATTTATTTGAATATTGCACGAAAAGTTGAAATTATCCTGCGCTCGGCTGACCACTTCTGAGTAGTTTCGATCTTGAACCATTGCGGAAGGCGGCGATGAACATGAAAGTGGTTGGCACACTATCAAATATATACGCTGACTAGCACCCTGAACTTTGAAAGTGGTTCCCAAATCTGTGTATAACATGAGACCACCGGCGACTTGCTTGTGTCACGAGGCCACAACTTTGTGAGTCGACAGCCAGTCAAACGGGCAAGTCACCGAACTGAAAATAGACGTATAAATGGATGGTTCTCATTCATGCTTACGTGCCACATAACCGTGAAAACAAAGGGAAGCGACAGGGACTCAACTACAAAAAGTAGTTACGTCTCTATGCGGTAATTTAAAATCGACGTGTTTATATACTTTGCAAGCAAACAACCTTACTGTAGGTGAAACTAAGAAGCTATCAGCAAGACAGATTCTCACTGCCCCATATTATTAAGTATACCTATCTCACAGACAACTCGGTCAAACAGCGATAGCCTTCACGCCACTGAACCTGATTAGGCACCATCTCACCCAACATCTCCAGTTCACGACTGTGTGAGACGCGAGTTTTCTGGCCGGAAAGACGACCGTCAGTTTTGGACATGGAAGCTGTCCAAAGACAGCTTATGGTGCTTTGCTGAAACTACTGAAAATTCAGCCACTAAACTGGCGACAACCAGGATGGACAAACAGAATATCCTAATAACACAATGGATTGAGGCCTCTCCCCGATTTCAAACGGTTTTCCACGCTGGCCACTCGTTGTCGGTGCCACCGGCTATTGATAGGGTGCGAGGTGGGTTCATCCTGTCTTCATATAGGGAGATGGAGGCAATTAACAGAAAGCTGATCACAATACATTGGTTTAAGCTACGGAACCGAAACACTTTACTATTAATCTGTCGATAAAGACGTTCGAAGTGACAATTGCCATGTCAGTTTAACGGTATGGAGTTTATCGTTGTTCAACTTAGACATCTGCAAAGTGATGGCAATGATGTGAAACAGCGAAAGCCGCGAATGATTTGAACTACGCAAACTGTATGCATCCACTAGCGGCTCGATGGATCATGTGAAAATTACACGCACCTCGACACCGATTGTTGGAATTTGGATATGAGGGCCTTATAAGGCGAGTACCAATCTTTTCTCTCGCTTTTTCCTTCAGATTAAGAATTACGTCAGTGGTGAATAGCATTTACGTGTGTGACAACCACAAATTAACTCCTGCGAATAAAATTATGGTCAGTATGTAATCCGGGTTTTCAGCCTGAAAACTTCGATGTAGAATCCACCTTCGAACGGATCTCCCAATTCTTAACCAAATCGAAGGGAAGACGAACATTTCTACATGAGGATATTGTCATACAGGGGACGGCAACCGTGTCGCAAGCAATTCTGGCGAATCAATAACAGTTTATTCTATTATTTAACGTCACTGAACGGTCTGTTTTCACTACAGCAGTAGTAGCACTGATGCTAACACCTTAACTAATGTGAAATGTATGATAGGCATATTACGCTGAATGGCTTGGTTTCATAATATACTGTCACAGGGTCACATCAGCCGTGACTACGTTAGCTGTTTCAATAAGAGAACTGGAAATTTGTGATGGACTATCCTATCTGGGTGCGATAGCTTAACGATTGGCGCCTAAAAAAGCAGGATTACGGCAAGTTCTTTTATAGTGGTGAAGCTTGCTTTCATTGGTAAGAGTTAATTAGTTTTGCTCCTAAGGAACTGAGTTATGATGCAGCATAGTTAGACTGTACGATGGTCGTATTTGTTGTGATGACAGACCGTCGTCCTGAGGTTTGACATTAAAGTTTTCTGAAATTTGACAGAAAAGTTCAATAAGACCAAACCTCTGGCTAACTTTTAATTGTCATTCAACACATCATAAACACTGAGAGTAGTGGACTGCCAGACGACACTGATGTATCACTACCGCGTGGTTAACAACATATTTGGGCGAGACAAGTAGAGGTTTCATTGGTGATTCCCGGCAATTCCAAAACCTCCCGGTCAGATAATCTATACCTCAACCGATTTTGCGCGACTTACAGGTGGCAAAATAAGGCAGCAAAACGACAAAGCTTACCGTGTATTGACAAAGCACTTGTCCAGCCAAAACTCTGGTCTCATACGCCCAGCATAATGTCTTTCTTTATACACCTAATCGCAACCACAGCTGACGCTGATGAAAACTACTGATCATACTTATCATTATCTGCTTCGATCCGATTTGGCGGGTACTATGGTTCGTGCTGTCAATGAAACCGGTAATGTTCCACGAATTTACAGAGCTGCAAAAAGTACGAACGTACAAAAAGGCGAAAGAAACAAAAGGAAAAACAAATAATTGAGGCTCACGAAATAGGGAAGCCAACAAGTTTGCGGATATAAGATCGTCACTGAATTTGGCGCAGCATCATGTCATAGTATTTCCAAATGTTGCATAACTGACAGTTTAAGTTATGGGTAGTATACTACTAGCAAGCGACTTAAGGAACAAAAGGGCAAGCCTCAACGTCAAGAAGGCGACGGATCAGAAGCGACTATGGAAATAGCGTGTACGCGCCATGGGGGAAGTGTCATCAGGGCAGATGACAATGTACGGCTACTCAACGTATGTGAATGCACGTCAGCCGTGCAGAGAAGTGTACGTGTCCGTAGTCCCATGTTCAGCATAAACCGTACGGAAGTTTGTGCAAGTGTTGTCTACGGTCACAACACAACCAGGGGTTCGGATTATCACGAACTCCTCGAGCAAATAGGCGGCATCAAGGAACCTTGTTCAACGGAACGCCCGAGACTCTCATTCCTTGTGACTACGGCATCGCCTGACTTCCTTGGGGTTTCATGCAACCAGCAGCAGCCACACTGAATGAAGCGCCGTGCGGTAGACTTCTCTTCGTCACGCGAAAAGTGTGTATTTTCATCATCGGTCGCGAACTTCCGCATAATCAAAATGCATGCTGATCAACTGACGGTAAAAAGTATTAGGCTAAACACCAAGTTCATTAACTGCAATATACGCCAGGTCTGACTTTGGATGTGTGCTGCCTGAACTTGCACGTTGTTTACTGCAGAAATCTGCAGTTCTCAGTACAGCACATCAACTAGACCACATTCCGACGTGTAGTTGTCGTCAAATTGTAACTAAAGTTTGGCAAAACGTCGATCGTTATGTGATCAAGACAGTGTGAACTTCCAAAAGGTTGAATATTGACTCTGGAGAACCTTCATTTCGACGCTGCAAAACGAATACCTACTTGCGGCAGTTGTTGAATTTTCACGGGTTGGGCACACGCGTTAGCCCGTCAGGAGATGGCAGTATCAGCCATCACTGATGGCTACTGTTAGTTGCTTTCCGAGTCTGACACGCCGTTTTGCATCCATTCTAACCGTAGACCATCTTTTACGTGCGAGGAATTGAAGTGCAGAGGAACGGCGACCGGTGGTGCGAGGGGCACCTGAGCCTCAGTCAAACGTTTAAGTAGGAGGTTTTAACGACACCAAATTGTAGTGCATCTTGCTTGCTGCCAAAACGATGACTCTTCCAATAATGGATGCCGTTCCCTCTAACGTTCTTTAATCTAGTAACCTCTTTTCTCACCCCCACAGGTAATGCACACCGACGGTAGTTTTACACAATCGGGAATCGGCCTCAGGTGTCACCTTACAAAGTTGAGTAGCCGTTCCTGGTTCACCCTTCATTTGGCATGGCGTTCTTTCACCTGGGTAAAACCATTGGATGTTGTGGTCGAGTCTATTGAATGCAAGCCCAGATGTGTCGAGGTGTGACTTCCAGATGGTCGGAAGAAAATGACTTCCACCCATCAACTTACTTTAAAGGAACCAATATTGCGTTCCTCCGTTAACATTCCAGTCTCCGGTGCAGAAGCTAAATGCAATCGGACGGGCCAATCGACTGCGGACGACGTGACAATCAATCGCACAACTGTTGAAATCTGGCCCACTCCAATTACCAGTTAGTGTCATGATACTCATGTTAATCGAACTTCATCACCGTTATCAGATAAAAAGGAACTCGTCCGTACGACATCATAAACCATAAAACCTTAAGGGGTTCACATTGCACTCCACTGCGCTTACCTGCATTCTTGAACAACATGGAGCAGAATGTGACGTCCGCATTTCAACGACCACTCAGTTTTTATCATACAGCTTCATGTTTTCAGTCTCTTTTGCCTTTCAAACTACAATCATAATACAAATAAAACCCACATTCGATGCCGCAACCTTCTCGTTTTCGTTGAATGCATGCTTTGGCGGGTACTTAACACATATACATTTCATTTCCCTTCAATTGCTCTTATGTTATTTCGTTACACGCCGCGTTGCTGCTTTTTCCGGTCATCAGCCCATCGTTCTGAGATGATTGCAGTCATTTCCACGACATTCAATTCCTCCTAATTTAGTTGACCCTGTTTCCCAGACAGTCATTTTTCTGACAGCTTGGACACATAAATAACGCCACAGAAGGCAGTTTACTTATCAGTCAAATGGATTGATAGTTCGAATTCTAGAAAAAATGAATCGTTGCGCTGACGTTCACTGTTTCAAGCCAACTGGTTCATGGATGTTTCTGTGTGGGGTTTGAGCGGAGAATCTTCAGGAGCACTCGAAGGCCGTGAAAGTAGTTGATTTAGTCAACGTGCCGAGGTGACTCATGAAGAACTCACCAAGAAATCCCAAGGATAATCCGTGCATTAATTCTGTTGAAGTGATTCCAGATTCTTCCGTTAGAGGTGACTCGTTAGTTAACAGGGTAAGCGGAAGGAATCCCCTCCAGTTGTTTATTGAGGAGTGGGCACTCCGTGCCTTCAGTTGTCGATTTGAACACTTTACCAGACCATTCGACGGTGGGTTATACGTAAGCATTGTGATATGTTTACCACCAGGCATACATTCCAAATCAAAGAAGGGGGCGTACTTGTAAGATAAAGCGAACCGAAGAAGACCGGTTGAGAATAACACAACTAGTCGTCAAAGAGTATATTGTTGACCAGCAAGGTCAACGCGAGAGTGAACGGATAGCAAGACGAAACGATAACAGAGCGGGGCGACAAACGAGCATGCAACGGGGTCGTACGTTCAAGTGCACGGGGTACTTGTCGGAATCTACTCGTTCGAACAAATGTTTAATTACATACAAAAGTAGGAAACAAAAAGAGTACAAATGACACCCGTAACTCTAATATAGTTGACAAAAACGAACAGAGTCGCTACATGCTGGAATTTTGCGCTTCTATCTGCAGTAACCACATAGGATACGCCAAATCGGGCTACCCATTGGTGGAAAAAGTAATGGCAGCAATCTCACTGGTAGCATGTGGTTCGGAAGAACCCTCGCCAAACTAGTAAAACGATTTAGTAAAGACAGCAAGACTGTCTATTTATTGGAAGGCGATAGTGGGTCGACAATATCTGAATGGATGTGTGAGAAACGAAAATGTGTTGCTGGGAGGTGACCAGGTGAACAGAGATTATGACAAACATTTCTGCGCTGACATCACGGATAAGGTTCAGCCGAAAAGCGTAAGTAATGGTTCATACTGAATCAAACTTGACGTTGAAAAATCAGTTTGAGTTAGGCACGTATTCCAGGGTGTGTGAGCTAATGTAAAAAGTTGAATGAGTGTCTTGAACAAGTCAGTGAAACAAACGGTCGAGGATTGGATTAGTATATTTCGTGGGCGGTACTGGAGTGAGAATAATGGATGTAAACTTTTAAAAACCAGAGAAGTGAGAATGCCCTAGAATTAGATAGCTCTTCGTCGTTTAGCTGTGCTTCTGCCACTTTATCCGGAATGATATCAGATGGGGTTGAAACCGCCTCGATGTGTAGTCTGAATAGAGCGTCCGCGCTGACATAAATAGATTCTGTAACGGGGAGAAGGTCGGCTGCAAAGTGTGCGATGAAATCAAGCTGACGTATTTCATGGAGGGGAGCAGTTCTCCGATAAGGAGTTGCTGTGTAAAAAAGTAACTGGCTACTCGTCAGAGCGGTGAAAATATTACCTTTTCATAAACGTCAAAATTGCAATATTCGATAAGTAATTCACGAGCAGCTTTCTGCTGGATGCATTACAGTGAGCTTGAGAAAGAGAGTGCTATTAAGAGAAAAATGGGACGAATTGGAATTCCTCTTCGGCAATCTGTCGGGGATCTCCGTCAACAGTATCTACTGATGCACCAGTTGAGAAAAACAGCCGTGTTTTGTAGTGCGCATTAAAATGTGACAAGTTAACGGTTGTTCATTGCACGGCGCACTAAGTCGTCTTCCTATGTTCGAATTTACCACACTCGAAATGTAACAAGGCCGTTGAGAGGAGAGACCGAATGTTCATTTGACAAAATATACAGGAATTCCCTTATAGCGCTGTAAATGGCGCCGACACGTAAATCAGCTAGAGAAGTTAGAGACCGGCCGTCGACGAGCGAATAAACCAGAAGTGCGTGTGGTCCGCGTATACTCTACATTCACATGGCACGCAGACAAACAATCGGACAGCATGCATCATGCGAATTTTCCTAACAGTCTAGGTGCAATATGCAACCATGAGTTTTGGAAATATTTTACAAATTATACTGCAGACAGGCCGGTGAAATCTACTGGTCGCTATACATCTCCCCCTAGAAAAGTATTATATCAGCAGTCCTTTGATCCTGATGAGGATAACTTGGGCCACTCTTGACTTGATCTGGCTGAAACCTATTGGCAGGGAGTAAATGCCTTCGTGTGAGCTTAAGTATATTCTGAATGGTAGTTGACGGATTATTTTAGAAAACCTGAAATGTGCTCATTTTGCTGTAGGAAGAAAGTTCGTTTTAATGTGCTAAACATTTTTATCAGGGACGTTAAGGAATTGCGATATTTCAATGAAAACATGCGTTGGCGTGTTAGCTGAAATTTAGACCGGTTAATTCAAGGAATTTTAGCAACAAAAGAATGAAGAACGTGTACAATATAAGTTGTAAAATAATTTTCTGTAAACTGTGCATTTAATAATCCATTAAACTGTTGATGACAACTGACTTACGTGTGAGGTTGTATAATCAACACCATGTGGAACTAGGAACGCCAGGTATTCAGCGACACCGTAGGCAAGTAGGTACGACTGCAGTAGGTGATTTTCGAGCACAACGTGTGGTCTGATTACCGTAGTTACTGCTCACTGTATTCGGGCATAAGCTGGTTTGGCAATACGGTAGCCAGGAATGGGGCGAAGTTATGAAATTTTGTGCACGACATAGCACGTTGAACCTCACAGGTCTATAATTGAACGCACTGACGTTTATGCTCGACAGTTGGCCTATGTGGACCCTATAGTCACAACGCCGTTTATCTCTACGTGATTGAAAATTTGGGGTAGGTGTTCTGCAACATCAATGTACACAAACCAACTTACTTAATGTCGGAGGTTTTAAACGATGGTGGATGTTGCAAATATCCATTGTCGTTATATACTTGCCACAAACATCCGCAGCTAACTGCTTTAACTCCGCAGTTGGAGTATTGTACTTGAACAAATGCCTAGAATCGCTTACTTCACTTGCAGTGAGTCGGCGATTTGTTGGGTGTGCATCGTACAGCAAGGCAATTAGATCATGTTTGTGCGCTAACGTAAAAGAGCTAACAACCAACATCATTTTCCCCCTAGCAACGTTAAAGCGTGATTGACAGCATGTATCACGAGAATTGAACAATTGAAAGTAAGTGAACTCAACTCACTAAACACGTCGTAATCCGTGGCTTTGGCTCCTACGTCGTTTGTACTTGGTACACCTGTATGCCATCTAACACGTAACCTCAGTAGTACTCACACTCACATTATCATACTTCAGTCGTGAGTTGCTTGATTTCTTACTTGAACCAAGCACGTACAAAACACTGTATTCCTTCATATATTTCTCCAAACAACTTCGAAATTCTTGGAAGCCAGAAAATTCCCGATCCCTGAATAAATCTTTGTATCCCTGAGGATACTCCATCACCTAAAATCAATTTTGTAAACATTTAATCAATTATTAACATAGAACGATTAACTATTAATCGAACATAAACAGACATTTCACATGAAAACGCATGAGTGCGATCATAACACCCACCATTGTTGTTTTCAATCTACGCGCGAAATGAAGGACAAACCCATTAACGGTCGGTTAAAACAAACCTTTCAACACTCGTCATCCTTTTTGTCTCAGAAATTGATGATTTTCAACTTTTTAAACGATACCACCGAAATAATGCTGTTTCACGACAGATTTTACTCCTTATTCATAATTTTCAGCCTTGATCTTGTTCAAGGCCTACAAGCCAATTTTCAATCAGCCTGCGATTCGTACAAGTCCCAGACGCCGTGGGTGAAAGAGAGCTAATGCCCACACTTCTTAGCGAGCTCCCACCCGGATATCCTCCCTTAAGGTTGCCGAAACAACCGCAAAAATTGTTCGAATTAGGGCGCTCACTGAACGTTTGTGAACGACATCAAATACGAAATCGAATATGATGACAAACGATGGTATCACTTGCATCCTGCCGGTGTCAGACGAAACATGGGGCAAAAAATGAAACGAAATCGGCTGAGTATTGGCACAAAAGGAAATGACGTACTCAATCGAATTACGCAACAAAAAGTCGATTGATTAGTTCAATAACATAGACAAAATTATCCATATTTGTTGCTTCCACAGCGTTTTTCTTGTGATTGTGCTGATGCACACAATCTTACTGTTCTGCAAAACGCCTTGGTCAGTGCATTTTGCTTTCAGAACGAGTGGTGATCGATAACGGTGGCGGATGTATCAGGGTTTCCAGAATCGGCCCATCCGCAGTGCTGAGGGAAAGGCAGCATCCATTAGCTGGGAGAACTCGAATGCGAGAACGTGTCTGGGAAGCCATAGTAAGCTGCCTTGAAGCGGTCGATTGAAACGGTTTCCCGTTCGTCTAAGCGATCTATGGTATGCACCCGGTCTTTTCTTTGGAGCATCTTGGAAGGTCCTCCGCACGGACATTTGAGGGTGACGTTGCTGCCCATCCATGCATTCGAAAACGTGAGTGTATTGTTGGAGTGCGTGTAGAACGAAAACCCACAGGTTCGCTGCCGGGTGCCCGTCGAAGGGATAGGGCGTATCTGAATTTCGAGCTGTTTCGTGAAGGCGACATCGTAGCTGACGTGGTCTGTGGCGATGGAGAAATAATCCCAAGGCCAGCGTGGTGGTTGGCTGTGAAGAAGTTCGGCGCTGGAAACCTGAAGGTCTACCTTGAGGGCCGCAGGGATACCGAGTAGCACCACTGGCAAGGCTTCTGTCCAGGGGATGAAGTCGACCGCACTAAACGCTGCTTTCAACTGTCGATGAAAGCGTTCAACCATTCCATTTGCAGCTGGATGGTAAACCGTAGAGAGGGAGCTGCGGCATCCTGAGGTGTGCAACGTTTCCGCGAAGCAACCACTTTTAAATTGCAGACGGCGTTCAGTTGCCACAGTGGCGAAGCAACCATACGATGCAACTCAACGTTCGATAAAAACGGATGAGATTGTTTCGGAGGCAACGTCGAGTATTGGGGCAGCTTCGGGTCAGCGGGTGAAGCGATGGGTCATCGTGAGAGGATAGGACATACCATTAGACGGTGGCAGAGTACCAACGATTTCGATGTGTACGTGTGATAGATAGGAGGAAGTAGTTGGATTTCGCTCTATCGGGGCTGATACGTGACGGTGGATTTTAGCTTGCTGACAGGATAAGCAGGCGAGCGTCCGGGTTTTACGTTCCTTTCCATACAGGGTCAAACGTACTTATCGGAAATGAGTTTGGCCGCAGCCCGAATGCCAAGATGGGCGGTGTCTTGCAGGTTGTCGGAAACACGTCGTCGAGAAAAGGAGCCACTGGACGTAGATGTCCAGTGGAAATATTGCAAAGAACAGCGCCTGAAGTTGCCGGTAGAGGTTGATCCATCAGACGTAGAGCTGGTTGTTGACAGGAAGCAGAAAAATCAGCTTCCGAATGTTGCACGTTGGCTATAGCGTTTAAGTCGATTGAGTTGTGGTCAACTAGTGCCAACACTCGGGATAAAGCATCACCCACAACGTTGTCGCTGCAAGAAACGTGGCGTATGTCTAATGCAAATTGAGATACGAAGTTCAAATGTCGAACTTCGTGGAGCGAATGTCTCTCGGACTTATAACGGAATACAAAGGTCAACAGTTTGTGGTCGGTGAAAATCACAAACCCGTTTCCTTGGAGGAAATGTCGGAAATGACGAATGGCCGATTAGATTGCTAACAGCTCACGATCGAGCGTGCTATACCTCGTTTCGGCCGGAAACAGAAGTCTGGAAAAGAAAGCGGGGGGGTTTTCGGAGTCCATCGACAAAATGCTGAAGCATGCGCTGATCGCGGCTGCCGTCGCGTCGACAGTTGTATTTACTTCCACGGCTGGGCTGACATGGGGTAACGTGGCGGCGATGATCGACGCACCCTTAATTCGGTCGAACGTTTTACTGGCTGTCGCTGATAACCCTACGTCTCCGTTGACACAACCGCGGAGTAAATCAGTTGAAGGCTGCATGAGCTGAGTACAGTGAAAAATAAACCGTCTGTAATAGATGACCAAACCGTTAAATAAGCGGATGATAGCGAGAGTTGTAGGACGCGGAAAGCCGCGGTTTGCTCCTGCCTTATCGATCAACAGTCGAGTACCGTGTTGATCAACGAGGTGTTCTAGAAACTCTATTGCAGGTTGACCAAAAGCGCGTCTGTCCGCATCAATCATTGTCCCACAAGTTGCCTATCTGTCGAAAAGCTGGTGCAAATGAATCTGGTGTTCTTCTTCAGAGGCGCTCCGTGATGATTGTAAATCGTAACGGAACACTATGCATGAATAATTTCATTGTACATATATTGATTACATTACAATTTCGTGGGCTGACGTGCTGCGTTTTTATTACTGCGTAGAAACTAGCTCTGGGTTTGAGCTAAGTACATTTCTTATTACTAATACTTATTCCAAACCATCGCAATTGGCGTCGTGGTCAGTAAATTTCCTACAAGGAATTTTTGCAATATGGAAAATCTGAACGTCCACTCAAGTTAACGGGAAATGGAAGATTACCCGGAACGCTTTGAAATTTGGTGTGTTACTCGTAATGATATGACAGAGGAGAAGAAAACGCCGCATTTCCTCATGGTCATTGGCAAAGATGCATATGCATTGACTAAAATCCCGATTCGCCTCTTTCACTTTCGTACGATTATTTGAAACATCTGCTACTGAGGCATGTTCAGCCAGTCAACTTCGAAGCTGTGGAAGAAGCGAACTTCCACACTTTAATCAGAAAAGAGTCTCAAGAGGTCCGTGAGCTTATTCTTCAAACTCCAAGACTTCAAACCCAAGCAGCAAAGTGCACTTTCGGCGAGCAACGTCAGAATCAGCTAAGAGATCGACTGATTGAAGGAAGTAATTCCCAAAGTCTTCAACAAACGTTGTTACTACTGCAGGAGGTTTTTTTTACAATCGACCAGAGCTGCCTGTGAACAATTTCAGGATGTTCAGGGGGCGGTAAATTAAAAATATAACGCCAACAGTGCTGAGATGCAGGCAAACCAACAGCAACGGCAGTTCGAAAAGGTAAACCGTCAGAGAAGTACGACAGTCGAGCCACACCATTTTAAGCCGAATTCTGTCCAACATTTTGATTACTGTAAGTCATGTCATCATAAATCTTCTCGACTTACTTGTCCACTTCGCAATTCCAAATGCTATGAATGTGGCGAGATCGGTCACATTCAAGCCGTCTCTCGTTGTTTGAAGACGTGTTTTGACCAGGCTTCTTCAGATAAACATGGCGTTGCATCTGACTTGCAGTCTATTGCTTTTACTTTGACTTCTACTAATTCTCGTGGTTCTACGCATCACATTATTGTTAACGATGGTCCCAAACATTTTTTTCATTGCTGACACTGGTAGTGTTGAGTCTTTTATTTCTGTCGCTTGCATGAAGCGGCTGGTACCTTCTGTTGTTTTGAAACCTGTTAATATGTCTGTTAACAGTATTGCTGAACCTGTTTTATCTATTCTTGACAAATGTGAACTATCACTCACAGCTGTGCAGTTCATTTTATATACTTGTTCATATTTTATTATTAATTCTGACCTGTCTATTATCGGTCTCAAGTTCTTGAAGGTTTTATAGATCTCTCTTTCGTTGTCTGTTGAATCTTCCGGGTATGAAAATTCCGTTTCTGAGTCTGTTTCAGATTCGAATTCAGTTACGGGAGGAGTACCTGCAATTGAGCCGGCGCAGACAAGACTTCCTGAACGTGTGAAGAAGAAACAACATCATCGCTCCTACCCGGACGCTAATTTGAACTGCAGCGGATGTGATGATAGTAAATGATGACGAAACACTATGCTATTGTTGTTTAATTTCATGAATAATTACATTATAGAGATAGTAATTACATTACAATTTCGTGGGCTGACGTGTTGCGTTATTACTACTACGTAGAAACTAGCTCTGGGTTTGAGCTAAGTACATTTCCTATTACTATTACGTATTCCAAACTGTCGCACGCTCGCAACCAAAAAATCGCCGAGATAAGGGTGAGAGAATTCTAGACCTCGTGTGGCGTCGTCGATGAAACGTTGAAACGCTTGTGCAGCATTTCATAAACGAAACGGCGTACGTAGCAGTTCTAATAAGGCGAGTGGTGTGATAACGGCTGTCTTGGCGACGTCCTCTTCCGCAACCGGGATCTGGCGGTGGGCGCGCATCTGATCTATTTTCGAGAGCACAGGGATACCGTGAGTGCTAGCCGTGATGTTCTGTTTGTGAGGGATAGGGTATCTGTCGGGTATCGTGGCGCTATTAATCAAACGAAAATCTCCACAGAGGCGCCAATCGCCCGATGTTTTAGGGACCATGTGGAGTGGTGAGGCCCAGAGGTCAAGGGACGGACGGATGATTCCGAGTTCGACCATGTGATCAAACTCAGCGCGAGCAATTTTCAGACTGTCCGGTGACAACCTGCGAGCTTTGGTGAACACCGGCGGGCCTGCTTTGATTACGTGGCACCTCGTGGAGCTTTTGACAGCAGGTAGAGATGAAGACTTTCGAAAAACAGTCGGATACTTGTCGGCCAGGAAACTAAAGGAAGTTAATTTCATAGAGCTTTAATACATGAGACTGATGCACATCTTATCGGTCAAAATCCCGGCAGCGGTAGGCTGTGTCGTTTGATCAACTAGATGGCGTGGTCTTGAACCTATCGATAGGTTAAAGCGTTGGAGAAGATCGACGTCACTTATTGCTGTCTGGAGGCCGGCGGTCGTGAAAATCCAGCGGAATGGCCTACGAAGACCTAAGTTAAGTATGCCAGAGCACTGGCCGAATACTTTAATAGTGTTTCCATTGGCCGCGCGATGGTTAGAAGTGACCGATCTGTTCAAGTCGTGGATGTCAGTTGGGATCACGCTGACCCCCAGCACTTGTGTTGAGAAGATAACAGATCCCTGACTCAAGATCTTTGAGAAAGAAAAGACGACCAGGTGGACGAGCTACGCCGGTAGCCACGGAGATTCGGCCGCCCTGTTTGCTGACTGGACCAGAAGTTAAAGGCTGTCGGCATGGTCGGGCGTTCTTGCTAAATTGCTGGTAATGCCAGCAGCGGTCAGGATTAACTTTCAGTGGTGGCTGATGGGGTGTGTGCGACCCTGAGCTGTGATTAGGTCATTGAGTGCCGTTCGTCAAGTGTGTCCGCGAACGCTGCGTCGTTGATGCTTGGAGCCGTTTGGATGAGCTAGCAACTAGAGCAGTCGCAGTAGCGATGCAACCTGACCATTCGGGCGAGTTGAGAAACAGTGGTGCCGTATGTTTCGGTAGTATCGGCCAAGGTTGACAAGGTTGCTGAAGGCTTTGCGCTAAGTATGCTTTGCATATCCTTAAGCAAACGTCAGAGCCACATCTCCTAAAGTATGTCCTCTTTTACATGTGTCGTGCCTACTGCTCGTTGAGTGTGGCGAAGGTGATGCGATGGTTTACGGTCACCGAGCATAGTCGCACTCAGAAACTGAGAAATACGTTGGCGGTCTGACAAACCAACGCGTTTACTTATGGCTAGTTTCAGTTGTTCGTAAGGTTCCGTGGAGTCAGGTATCTCCAAAATATCGTCTATCTCGTCAATGACGTGAGGTTTGCATCGCACCAATTACGTGCTGGAGAATGGGGAAGCTCAGAATTTATTTGCCTTGGCGCTGATGTTGATTCTAACGGAACATACCGCTATTTATTATTGTCCCCTCGAAAAGATAAAATGGGTACGGCTTGTGCACTGACCGAAGCATCCAGCAAAACTTAAGGTTGAGCATCCACTATGGCAGAATGGATACTGAATCGAGTTAAAAACGAGCATATATGAAATGTATAAAAATAAAAACCCACAGTTATGCAAAAGATATGCCTGTGGAAAAAATTGTTCGAGCAGGCTCACCAATTTATAGTGAACCGGAACAAAGTTATGAAATGAACATGATTTTAATTCGAGCTCACAAATTTAGTGCACGGCGTACTAAGTCGTTTTCCCAGGTTCGAAGTTACCACACTCAAAATGTAACAAGGCCGTTGAGAGGAGAGACCGAATATTCATTTGACAAAATACACAGGAATTCCCTTATAGCGCTGTAAATGGCGCCGACACGTAAATCAGATAGAGAAATTAGAGACCGGCCGTCGACGAGCGAATAAACCAGAAGTGCGTGTGGTCCGGGTTTAGTGCACGGCGCACTAAATTGTTTTCCTCAGGTACGAATTAGCCAGACGCGAAATAGAAAAGGCCGTTGAGAGAAGAGACCGAATATTTATTACTCGAAATATACAATGGGTCTCTTATAACGCTAGAAATGTCACCGACACGTAAGTTAGCTAGAGAGGCTAGAGACCGGCCTTCGACGAGCGATTAAACCGGAAGTGTGTAACACGCGTGTGCATTCGGGTTCGCGCCGTAGTCACATGGCATGCAGACAAACAATCGGACAACATGCATCATGCGAACTTTCTTAATAGTCTAGGTACAATATGCAAGCATGAGTTTTGGAATTATTTTACACATCATACCGCAGGCGGGCAAGTGAAATCTCCAGGTCGCTTCACGGGTTTACTCTACATTCACATGGCATGCAGACAAACAATCAAACAGCATGCATCATGCGAATTTTCTCAACCGCCTAGGTACAATATGCTACGATGACTTTAGGCACTATTTTACACATTATACTGCAGGCAGGCCAGTGAAATCTACTGGTCGCAGCAGTTGCACTGAGCTCTTGCTTGTCAACGCGTATGGCACATGGCGCCTGATGATTGAGGAAAACACGTTTTTGATCCGAATGAGTGGTCAATCGGTGGCCTCAAACAATGTGATGAGTGTGGTATGAAATGACGATAATTACTCACCATACCAATGAAATACTGAAGTTTTTATCGGAATAAAAATGATGGTTATCCTTCAGTGATTCAACCTCTGTCAAACATTCCAGTGCCTTTGGAAGCAATTATACGTCAGAAATATTTCTGCAAATGAGCACCATAAACATACTTTGAGGAATTAGTAGCAATTCTAAATTTGTCAGAATTTGGGAATGACAAACGGGTTGTTGTTCGCGTTCGCACTGATCTCGACTAGCAATCAGCATGTCATCGAGGTGAATATAAGTGATATCACACTGATTGGATATGAATAATTTGGTCTTTCAACGTTGAACTGATGCACATATATATGAAATCGACGACGTTTAACTATAGATCTATCTGGGTTTCGTGTTCATCGAAACAATTGGTTCGGAGGTAAAAACTTACGTTCACTTCTGCGAAATAGTCTCACGTAAAACCTTTTGTATGAAATCGTTTATTTAATTTTCTCACACAATTGGTCGCTTAACATCTACCGAAATGGATTCGAATAGACGTTTGTTTTAGTCATTTGATAACCGGAGGTGGATATTGCTTGAATTGCCCATTGGTATGGATATTTTGTCGGTTTTGTTTAAATTGTGTTGTATTGTTGCGTTCCTGGTCAACTTATTTTGTCGTTTTGATGTTCCGACACTTTGCTCATGCACGGGCGTAAAGTTCTCTATTTTGTTTTCACCTATTCAGTGAACCTGGGTAGTTGGATATACGAGTGTATTGATCGGTTTCGTAAACGGTTTACACGCCCCCCGCGGCAGTAGCGGGATCCAACGTTTCTCAACGGTTGCTATTGTTTCTGTTTAAAAATTCGGTTGTGCTTACTAAGGATGGACGCAAAGCTTGTCGTCTGTTTGCCTTGACTATGCTCCTATTTATTGTTTTTTGCACATGACGCTATATCGGATTGCTTGATATTTGTGTCGTCGGATCCTGGATTATTAACTCTGCTGTATTTTATTTGGTTGTCTCGTTGCACAGCTGTTTGGGAGATCTTCATGCAGTTACTACATTTCTCGCCGTTCAACTTTGTAGGTCTAAATTCGATAGCACCTTAGGCTAGTACGCATTGTCACCGAAACGCGTGTCGTGAGCACTCATTGTTGCCAGCGTTTGGGTCTGTTTTGCACCCAGTTTGCCCTGTTAATCACCGACGTAGTGTTGGAACTGGTCCAGCAGATTAATACCCAGTCTGTAGTCTATCGAAAATCACCCGACAATGAAAAGCAAGGACTCAGCACGTTGATTCTCGAGTATTTGTGTCGACCCTGGAAAATAGTTTATAGAAAAAACACGTCAAGCTAGTGGGGCGCAGAGCGAGTTGTGATTGTAGCCCCGGGACGGACATTACAAAAGGGACGGCTTGACTAAAACAAAAGTAGGTAAGAAACCAAGATCAAAAATGTGCAGGTGAATGCGACTATCGAAAATGTCATTTATTATAGTCGCTACAGGTGTCATGCTACGTAAGCTCTACTCACACCGGTGACTCAGATCCACGACCCGTGGGTAAGTGTCAAGTCGTTGAACCGCCACAGTAAGAGTCCAGACATTTGCTCACCTAGCCACGTAATCACTGCTTCTGGGATCATGGGAGGGCATGTTGCGCTTCCCCATAAACTGAAACCACCAACCTTTTCCGGGTCCTTGGTGAACGATTGTCAGTTTGCACGCCAACCTTGAGAAAAATCGTAACATTCAAGGGTGGTGCATCTACTTCCGTTATCAGCTCGTCTGTGCAAGTCGTATTGTATATTGCGTGATCAATTAAGGACTGACTGTGGTGTCTTCTGTGACGGTGTTTCAAAGTTAGTAGTTTACTTGAATTTCTACTGCACTTTCTGGTCACATAGACAGTTATCTGTTATCATATTCGCATCGCAAATGTCAGCGCAATTCTTAGGTTTTAGGTATAGCAATAATCACTGCTGTTGTGACACTGTGTCAAGTTTTATCCAGGCTTTCATTTTATGTTTGTGGTGAGGTACCACTCGAAAACCTATGAACAGTGAGGGGAATATTACTTTGTGATCAGTCGTTATTTGGTGTGTAAAATACCCGAGAGATTCCCCTGAAGTCTTCCTTATTTTAAAGGGGTCTTAATAGTCATTCCTGAAAAAGCCTCTTGAAAGAAAAGTGTGATTTTTAGTTCAAGCTTAGCTGTTATCAGTTTTGCTCCTCAAATTTTTTCCAGTGCATCAGCAGTCTGAGTTTTTTTGCATATGGCGGATGGATTGATCCCCGCTCCCACTTTCCGTCAACTGTTGACTACTCCAATAACTTCTGAAAACCAACAATAGTTATTTCTAAACACCAATGCAACTTTTCATCATGTGCTTGTTCGTCGTGATTTGTAGTAACGTGTGTCCCGTCTGCCTGCAATGAAACGGTAAAAAGAGTTGACTTACAGCATGC
>JTDE01003563.1:52409-63900 GCA_014338405.1 Paragonimus skrjabini miyazakii
AGTGAAGCTATCAGGGACGCAGATGGCACATTAATTTATAATAAGTCCAGAAGGTTGGAACGCTGGGCGGAACACTTTGAGGATCAATCTAGCTGGCCTACTGTTTCTACCGTGCTGCCACCACAAACTTGTGATGTGACGCCCTGGCTGCTAGATCAAGAACCACCCACTGAGACTGAGGTTCGCAATTGCATCTCGGGTCTCAATCGTAATAAGGCTTGCTGGTCCAGATGATCTTGTGCCGGCACTTTTTAAAGAAGGTGGAGAAGTGTTAGTCGAGGTCTTGACTCAGCTGTTTTTAATTTGTGTGGTCGATGAAGACCATCCCTCCGTGCTGGGGTCACGCGATAATAGTTCCTATATTCAAAAAGGGTATCAGGAGCTCTTGTGAAAACCATAGAGGAATTAGTTTGACCCCACTCATTTCTAGGGTTCTGGCATCCATTATACTCCGTCGACTCACTGCAGTTCGGGAGTTAAACATTAGAGAACAGGCAGGGTCTCGTCCTGGCCGGGGATGTATAGATCATATTTTTACCCTTCGTCAAGTTCTGGAGCAGCGTCATGTATACCGCCGGCCAACAATTGCCATATTTCTCGACTATAAAAGTGCGTTCGATTCGGTTTATCGGTCTACCCTTTTAGAATCGCTTAAGTGCAGGGGTGTGCCGACCAAGCATGTGAACATACTGTCGACGCTTTATTCCCATACTTCGGCTCAGGTTAGGGTTTATGGTGAGCTGTCTGACAGTTTCAGCACCAGGAGCGGCGTTCGTCGAGGCTGTCCCCTTTCACCATTTCTGTTCAATTTCGTCATGGACGAAATAATGGAGGACTGTTTACGTCACTCAAATGATGCCGGTGTGGACCTCCTACCTGGTAGACGGCTGACTGATCTTGATTATGCTGACGATAAGGTGTTGTTGCTGTTTGACAACTTTCAGGCGTCGCAAGGAACGCTAAATACAATTTCACGTTCTGCTAAGTACTTCGGAATGCGCTTTGCAGCCTCGAAATGCAAAGTGCTTCTGCAAGATTGTTGTGTTTACGTAGATTTAATGTTAGATAGTGAAGTTATGGAGGTTGTTGACCGGTTTGTATAGCTGGGAAGCTGCATCAGCGGCGGCGGCGGAGGTGTAGAGAATGAAATGGAGGCGAGTATTTCTAAGGCTAGGGCGGTGTTTGCTAATCTGAGGCACTTATGGCGACAGAAAGGTATCTCTCTTAAGCTTATGGGTCGCGTATATCAGACAACAGCGAGGGCTGTATTACTTTACGGCAGCGAAACATGGCCGATCAGAGTGGAGGACGTGAACCGCCTCCAGGTATTCGACCACCGATGTTTGCGTTCAATCGTTGGTATCGGGTGGCACCAACGAGTAAGCAACGAGGAGGTTAGGAGGTGGGTGTTTAGCCCTGATTGTCAAACGAGTTCTTTTATTCAGTCACTACATTTGCACAGCCTTAGATGGTTAGGTCATGTACTAAGGATGCCAGCTGGTCGTTTGCCACACCGAGCACTGTTTGCCGACGCTGCGGTCGATTGACTTAAGGTGCGAGGTGGACAGATGATGACCTGGTGTAGACAAATGAAATCGTTCACGAAGAGGTTGGGCACTGTAGGTCGAGTTCGTCTCCCGGGTTGGAGCCCTGGCGACTCAGAGAGTCGGTGGCTTGAGTCGTTAGGTGAGATGGTGGCTAACCGAGTTCAGTGGCGTGAGTGTTGTCGTTGTTTGGTCGAGTTGTCTGTGAAGTGAGTTCACTTAATGACGCGCGGGGTAGTGAATGTCGTAAGGAAACAATCTTGCTGATGCCTTACTTTCACTTACAGCTCGGTTGTTTGTTTGCAAGGTGTAGGCGCCTTGGTGTTGTATGTTTGAATGTAGACGTAGCTATTTTTTAGTGATTAGGTCCCCTTCCCTTTTTTCCCTTCTCTCTTCCTATACAAGGTTTGCTTTTTCTTCTCCGTGGTTGTGTGGTAGTTAGGTATCAGTGTGAATCACTGTTGTATTGCTGTCTATGATGATGATGATACGGATATCAGTTGTATTGTAGGCTAACTTTACTGTTTTGAAACGTCTTTCAGTGTTGCGGCATATCGCTAGCCGTATCATGGTTCCTTGCACTTTATGTGTCCGGCCCTTTTAGTTTAATTTTACTTCGTTCTTGTTTTTGTTGACTTTCCTCTCAGAATTTTTTTGACCTTTGGAATTTCTTTCATCATCTTCATGAATGATGACCCGAGTCAATGTACCATTTTGTCTGTCTATTGGCTAGTTATGTATGCTGGCATTTTGGATTCTCTCCGCAGCCCTGCTTGATTACTAATGACAAGATCATCGTTTACGTAGTCTAACGGTTTCCAGCGCACGTCTTACCCTATATGACAGCAAACGCTTGGTGATGTAACAGCTAGAAATGAAATACCATGGTTTACAAACTAGGGTTTGTTAATCTTCTCTCGACCTATTTATTATTACTGTTAGCCACTGTTGTCTTGCTGTCGTTGATAATCTTCTCATGCTGTATTCCACTGAGTCTCTATTATCGTCCAATTAGTTGGGAATCATGTTAGCGCGCGCCTCACTGTACGTTCTCTTGGCAAGTGTCTTATTTTAATCTAACGTACGTATACACAGTTCCGAGTTGACGTTTGTGAGTTTAGTTGCGGTGTTTTTTTGCTACCACGATGTACCGTTGTTTATTTGTTACTTGGCACCATGAATGTTTGAAGAAATAGTATACTTTAACACTCAACTGTGTCCAAACACTCCTGAACTGTGAATGTTAATTTTCCCGAACTTTTTGGTTTCAAAACTGTATGTTGGATTTCTTCAAAGTTAAGCTTAATTGGCATGTGTTGACTTGTAATTTGAGCTTATCATCCTACGGTTAAACTACTTGACCTTCATTGATGGTCGTCTGTTGGCTGTATATTCACTTTCTATTCCACGGCTGTTTTACTGTTTATTTACGAAATCTCAGAGTCGTTAATTGAATTATACGTCGACTATCCCCAGATCGTTTTTTAAATCAGTCTGCTTTGATTGACCTAGGCACCACTATTTCTCGCGTGAGAACCTCCAGAGCGACAGCACTTTTCGCAGTATGTTGGTCAATCAACGTATTCTACCGTTGGAAAAACTGATCCAAGCTCCGCGCCTCAAATTCGTGAGTGCTACACAAGAAGAGGTTGCGCAAGCACTTGTGCACAGCAATATACTTTGTGTAGAGGATATGGGAGGTGGTGTGCGAGGTGTTTGTCGTCGTGATCGCTGTAAGTTCAAAGTCCTCATTCTACTTTTCCAACTTCATCTGCACGGATTCATTATTATCAAGGTTTGTGCTCGTTCGCACTGCCAAAAAATAAATTTAAATATTTTTGTTTCTCTACGAAATTAGGCGTTCGACGACTTTGTTAACTCATTTCATAATTTTCATTCGAAGTTTCTTTTCTGTTCTACAGTTCCATCGGGCGAACCTTGGGCGTCAATCAGTGCTCCAGTTGTTGCATCTACAGTGTACCCGACGGTTTTGGATTGTCAGTTTCCAATGCGTGTTAGCGAAGGAAACAGCGAGTCCGTGGTGAACGAGCAACTTCGTGTTAAAAATCAGTTTTCCATCGATTTCGCCCCGTCAGAGCATCCTCTGCATGGTGTACACAGAACAGACACTTCAATAGCAGCTGCTAATTCAGTTTCTTTGCCTAACGATATGTTCCCAATGATACTCCCTACAACCACTTCGCAAGTTGTTTCAACCACTGAAGTGGTTCCATCCACTGCTGCCGCATTGCCCCATACTCGTGCGACTGATTCTGCAGTGCCTGGTTTCCAAAGTGAAGTGATGACTCGTAGCCCGGATAGCTTTTCTTCGGGACCTCAACAACCGCTTGTATTTGATCCAGCTTCAGTTGTTTTCAATAGTTCTTTGTGTGGTATGCAAAACTGTAATTCGAACCTACCTGCCGGTGTACATCAGGTTCCCGAACTACCAAATGTGCCCGTGTTACCTGTCCGACAGCCTCAAACATTCGGACACTACTTTATTAATCCAAGTGGTCATGTATCGGGCGCTTATCCTCCAGCGTTTATTCATGGATCACCAGGTGGAAGTCCTGCCAATTATGCAGTAGCTACCGCTTTAAATTCGCCACAAATAGCATCTGCACCGACATTTGGCGGCAACTTATATACTTCACATTCGAACCAGTTTGCCCCGTTCGGTGCTCATCAGCCTAACACCGCGTTTGCAGCTGTTTGTGCTGCCATGACACAACAACAGCATGCGTATATTCACACCAATTTGCCTTCCAATATGCACCCTCAAACTCACCCCTTCCCGTCTGCCGCTGCTGTTCAGTCGGCTTTTCCGTTCTACTATACGCCACAGTCGGTTCATCTTGCTCATTTGCAACGTCCACCCACACAACGGTTTCCACATGGTCCGGTTTACCCAATTCAAGCCTACTCTTATCAGACGGCAGCCCTTATGGATAATTCAGCTCAAGTTACTCCAGAAACACTAGGAGAATTCGGAAAACCTGATGGAGTTATGACTTATCAAAACGCACATCAAATGGGCACTACTGGTGTTGCTTATCCACTGTTGTTGCAAACTCAAATACCGTTTACTTCAACCAATCATTCTTCCTATAGTTCAATTTCGGTCGATTCGAGACTTGCTGCCGCCGCAGCCGGAATGCATATTCAGCGCCCTCTTCCTCCTGCTCGTCGTGGTCTAAATGCGTTTGGTTTAGGACCATGGCCTATGGTGATAACCACCACTTGCAGTTCGATCGCATTTGGAGGCAACTCGGCGTCGGGAGCTAGCACACAGTGTAGTACCGATGCGGTTGAGACGTCAGCAGACCATATAGATGCCCAAAGTACAAAAAACGTCAAACCTACTGACGCAAGTGATCCGTTACCACATACGAATACTTTAATGGAGTCTGACGCTGTCGTGGCTACATCATCTCCTTCGAATGAGCATAAGATTGACAGGACCGCAGAGACTTCTGATGTTCCCGACTCTCACGGTGACACACCGTATGAGAGTGTTACTAAGGAAAAACCAACAAAAACTACCTCGGCTGACGACTCCGAAGATTCCGCGAGCTCTGGTATAGGTGAAATGCACTCAGTCTGCAGTAGTAGCACCTGTGATGCCTGTGCTGTTTCGTGTAAATTGGTTAGCCTCAAATCAAAAGCGGAAGGGTATCCTATGAGCAGCTGAAACGTTTGCATGTTACCCATTCGCATCATGTAACTTTTGGCGGATTTTGTCGCGCCTAAAGTACTTTTGCGTGTGACTGATCACCGCCACGGAAAGATTGTACGCCTAACTAACCATTGTATCATCATCGTCACGCCATGCCTGGCACCTGTAGAATCATTCCATTGGGAAATACCCTACCGAAAAAAACCTCAAAAGTTATGACAATTCTAAAAAGAATGAAAATATTCATCAAAAGAAAATCGCCTATGCTGCTCATTTCCCAAAACAAAAAAATCAACTCACTATTTGAAGGTCCCGCGGTTCCTGATCGAAGTAATTTCTGCCATCACTGTTGTCATTTGACAAACTATCCAGTCTCTGCGTAAACGGTAGTGCTGTGATATTCAGTGCATCCAAACTAGATCGGTTCCCAGTTCTTTTTTCGCCGACGTTCGCGATGCTCATGCTTGTGTATTTTCTACTGACTTTGTACATACATGCGAACGGAAGCACACAATTATCGCATGTGGGTGGGTACTTTTCATCATCTGATTTTTTAAACCCCCAAAACATTGACATTCGCAGATGCTTTCCGTAGTATGAACACATTATTATTACCATTATTATTAGTAATTCCTTCGCCAGTCACATCTCTATCATGTGCGTGTGCTTGTCACAGTCACCTACTTTTCCTTCCGTTAGGTTTTCTAATTCCGCCGCTTACTGACGTTGTTGTTGCTGTTCACTAGTCACCTCCTCTAGCTTCATGCTGCTTTCGCCCTCCTCCGCTTCGTTGCTACCTCACGATTCTTCAAACTGGCTTGCCATTCTCTGTTGTTATGCTCACTATTTGGTACACGGAAAAGCGCCTTATCTACGAATAGATACAAGTTTTTGTGCGATTTACCTGTGTAACGCTCACACACTATCGCCTTGTGTTAACCCATCCAGCCCACTAGGCGTTGATTTTGTGTAGTGATTGGCCAGTTTTCCAGTCCGTCTTTCTGGCTTTTATCACCACAGATCATCTGCTTTTTTCTCTGACTCTCTTCCTTACGGAACCCAACTGAGAAACATCAAAAGGCTGGACTTCGCAAACCATACTCATTAGATCTACGGAGTTTTCTAAACAAAGACATTGCTTTACCATGTGATGAGATGTTCCGCGATTTTTATCATGTCGGAGCTTATGGGCGAGTTAATTAAGTAATTTTACATACTCGGAGCGTGATTTTGTCTGTTTGTTTGCTGTACTAATGGTGTAAGTCTCCGAATTTGGTTTCTGAAATCTCTATTTTTGACAGATTACGTTCGAATAAATGCATCATCACGCTCCTCTTTTGGTCTCGCCCCTTTTGCATGGTAATATGACTTCGCTTGTTGTCAGCGAAAAATTCATCAAAGTGTACGTCAAGTCAGTATCCGGATGGTTTGTCAGCATATGGACTTTGGGTCACATTTACCTATTGGAAATATGGGTAGCAACTTAATTGCTATGCTTGTTTTACTGAAATAATCGCGTCATGAGTGAAACAAGACGGTTAGATATACAAGCATCCTATTGCTTCGATTCATTCGTGGCTGTCTCGCAAAAGTCCCAATTTTAAGCGACAGATTAACGTATGTCACGTGTAACACCACTTTAATGAGCATGAACACCTTCGTCCTTATTTCATTCCTGAGAAAAATTATCCACATGTATAAGTATTGCGCATCATCCACATTATTATGCTGGGATCGCGGGCAGATTATTCATCTGGCTGGCTGGTGTATGTGACCTTTCAGTTTGTGGTCGCGGACCACAGGTTATCAGCCTCGGTTCTACATTCTTGATTATGCGTCTTCAACTTTAAATGTACTTACTCCTTTCTGTTGCTCGTTTGTGAAGTGTAATTTTTTGCTTGATGGTGGTGATCCCCTTGTGGGAGTTTGTCAATTGTTTTATTGATTCGGCTTGTTAGAGACTACCTCTGCGCTGGCTGTTTCGGCACTTGTTTAGACCAACTGGCGCAGCCATCGACAGTCCATCTTGTTTTTGGTAGTACCGTATGTTCCATACTGCAACAAACCGAAGTTCTTTATTCCGAAAAGCATCTTACTATTCAAATGGGGTTATCGTTTGACGATATATGGTGGTAGCCCGAAGGCTCGTTTAACCCGACTGTTGCCAACGTGACACTGTTAGTAAGGTTTATCAACGCAACGTGCATTACACGTGATATAAAACGGGAAACGGTGTACAGCGATGCCTGTTTGGTTCATATTCATACGGTGGTTTTCCTTTCGTAAACTCAGAATGTAGACTAGTTCTGAAAAGAACGCGACAATTATTCAGTGTTACCGTGCAGTTGCCGGTAAATGAAAAAGAGTGCCTGTGCTAGCCGGGCAAACTGTCGTCATCTGTGAGGGGATGGTATCAGCTTAGGACTGCGAACGTGCAGTGATATAGCTTATTTTCGGGGTGGGTTCTTATTCTAATCCACATTACTTCATCAAAAATAAAATACCTTCTGTGCTGGAGAAGTTCCCATATCCTCGAAACGGCCGGATACGGTCGTCTTTTGTGTGTTTTTGAGACATTCGATCATGTCGGTTTTTTTAGATTCGGCTTTATATGTTTGATCGTTGTGCAATGGTGGCATCCAATCGAATGAGAGCGTTACTTCTGGAAGCGTTGGCCAGATTTCAGTTTCAGTGCGCGTTCTATAATGCCATTGCCCCATGAGATCCGTATCAGGAAAACAAAGATCAGTTTGTAATTCTACTGTTTCGATACGCTCATCTTAAACAACTAGCCATTACGTTATCAAGTGCTCATCGGGCATTGAAATTTGTTATTAGGACGGATCTTGTCTGAGCGAAGACGTAGGGTGGGCAAATGCTTTCAGGATTATAGACATTTTCACTCAACGCCGTTCGGCCCACTGTCGGTACTTCGATTTTACTTGCTAAGGATGGCACTGAAAGATGACTAGTCATTATAGACAACAGTGTTTTACATGGACTTTTAGGTTCCATATAGCTAGAAGAAGAGATGAATACACCCCAAATGGAATGCCAAATAGATAGTACCTCGTTACTAAAAGCATTTGTCACACTCAACATCGAGGTGCTCACCTTGCAGACAAATGATTAAGTTATATTGTGGCTTTCACTACCCTGCGTCGATGAATTACGCACACTTCACATACAACTCGGACAACATGGTGCTGTGTCAGGTTATTCGCCGTCTCACTTAACTGTTCTGGCCACCGATTCTGTGACTCCCGATGGTTCCAGCCGGAGAGTTGAACCAGATCTCCGTTTCCGTCACAATTGTTCATGATTTTCGGCATGGGCAGAAAGTGCTCGGTACGGTAGATAGCTTGACGTGCTTTATATATGTGGCCGAACAACCTTGGTCTCTGCGTACTGGAAGAATGGGCAAATGAACCTAATCCATACTTTAACTTCGCCATCAGTGTCGCATTACTGTCGGTGTGAACTGTCGAATTCGCGTCGACGATAAAGTACCTAAGGGCGATTCACATCTACTCTAAGCGGCCAGATTTTGCTGCTGTAAAGTCACAGCTTCAAAGTGATGCCTCTGCCACCAAAGATTTTCCAGTTTAGCTACTGACATTCCGGGGGTTCGCGAGCCTTTCTGTGATATCTGGCGCCGTTGATGAGATATCTCTGCTTACTCACAGTGTTTGTGACATCACTTGAAGGCTGAAAAGCTCGTTCTGAAGTACGTGACAGCGCGCTAGATAGAGCCTAACCGTGTTTGTACTGTCTAAAATCACTGAACAGCGACTCTGTCGTTGAAGTTAACAGTATCAGCCTCCTACTAGGCTTTAAGTTCACTGGTATTTTGTGTGTGGGGCAGACGGTCCTCCATCACTTTGTTCACGATAAAGTTGGCAGAAGTGGACGTCTTGACATGAGCTGTTGGTCCTGAAACTTTTCGACAGTTCACCTTATTCCCTAACCTTGGCTGAAGGTATGTGAACATAGGGCCAGTGTCATGTTTCCGTACTTGTTCGGCGTATCCTGCAGCTGAACGAGTGTAAGTGTGTACTTTCCGTTCTGTCCAGCGCACCTTCGTAGTCAAGGGGAGCTACTGTTGACGTGATTGCTCTAAAGTGTGATTAAGGGTGATAGTTTGATCACACTAAACATGAAAGCAGTAGCCAGATGTATCGTTAGAGATTGCATACTGAGTGTTAGCCGACGGCTAGATAATCACTATTCCAGATTGTGGGTTTGGCTGTGGGCCACAGGCGACCAGGACGGTATCTGCGCGAAGTGTTCGTCTTCGTAGAGGTTAGGGTCGGGATGTCTGAAAAGCATCTTTCTCAGTGGCGGAATGATTTGGGTCGTTAAAATGAACCGTGACCACACCTGAAGTCGTTTTGGTCTCACCAGCGTTCAGTTACGCAGAATGGTGCTCATGTACTCAGACACTCTTCCTGTTCTACCACCCATATATTATTCCCTGCACGAGCAAGCACACGTGTGCATGAATGCTGTTTATACGACATAGAAGTGTACGTTTGGTTTGCGACTTGATAACGGGTTTTGATCGGAGGCTCACACACACAACTAGGCTGCAATGTAGGCTATTTTGACTGGCCTTTTGAGCTTTCTTGAGTCATGGAACTCTTCTTGAAAGGAGCACCAATGTCTACACATTTATTGTTCGCAGGGAATTGATAATTCTCCGTGCCTGGGTAGAACGCTATGGATAGCCATTCCGCATTAATACTTCTTGTGGAAAGTTTATCTCAGCTTGTGTCAGCAGTGCAGACGCCGCGTGAGTTTTCTTACTTGGTTTACCGAACCGGAACTGTCAAAATGAATGTACTGGTAAGTTTGTTTTCAGCACACTTGTTAAAAAGAACCATGTGCATGCTGTGCCAACATTCGGAAGATTTGTCTAATTATTGCTCTCTGATGCCTTGGTGAATTGACTGGTGTTGTGGACTTAACAGAAACTAAGATAACACTTGTTATTGGAATTGATGACGCGAAAGTGTCTTCTGCGTATCGTCTGTAAGGTGTAAATTCTCAAATGACTACTCAATTGATCAGTCCTCAGGTAGCTCATGAAATCTTGTGGTAAGTGGGGATCCAGAGGCGAACTCATTGTCACATTGTCGGTAGATTCTGTTTTTAAATGGGAACTGAACGTTACAGGAGCTGAACATCAGACACAGCTGTAAATGCCGATGCGGCCACTTGTTTCTGCATCTTTCCATGGCACAGCTGTTGAGATTGTCTCAGTCGTAATTTGCTTCGGTGGTAGATGTTGGGCCTCGCCTTGATCCATTTTGTGAACAAGCAATATTATTTCTTGTTTGACAGGTTGTGACCTTCGACCGCTGATCTGTGAGCCAGATTGTTTTGTGTTCTACGATGCAACTGAAACATTCATCGTGTGGTGTGCCTTAACGCTGCAGATATCTCTACAAACAGCGACGCTGGAATTCTGTTTTGAACATTGAACACCAGTCGGCTGAACGTGAACTGGACCCGGTACAGCCCAAACTGAATGTGTTTTAATCAATATTGCTTATCCTCAACAGTGAAAACTGTTTTTGGGAAAAAGTGCTTTTTCCTAACATAATGATACTGCTACCATGGCAAGGTGGTCGGACTTGTGTACTGTTTTGATCCGGCGGGCTATGCTCACTACGACTCCGCTCCTTCCAGGCACAACCTTGTCAAACAGGCCAAACGGGAACAGTCAGACGAAAAGCAGTTACACTCATAGGATTGTAAGTTGCACTGCTGAACTCGTAGGGAGTCAGAGAAGTTACCATCAAAAATATAAGCAATCCGATCACCCAACGGTTGACCGTTACCACCGGCGTATTATCCAATACGGTCGAGAAACATCTGGTATCTGGCAAAAGCCCGCCAGAGCGTCGAGTACATCCACTGCGCGCAGCAGTGCTCCGAATAAGACAACAGGGACCTATTTACTGGGCCCTCGGGCTAGGCAAGCCCCTCACCGCCAAGTGAGTCAGACTCAGCTGTTCGGATGCTACCAAGGATGCGTTCTATGACGCCCTCGTTGACCTTCTGAGGTAAACTAAACACTCAGACATCATCATACTGCCGGGCGATTTTAATGCCCAGCATGGTCGTCTTTCTTCAGATGAGAAGCGACTAGGAGGTATGTTTGGTGTCCGGGCATAACGCACTGATGATGGCGAAAGACTGCTGCAGCTGTGCGCATCCCACGGTCACTAGATTTCGAGCACCGCATTCCAACACAGGAAGAAGC